>JAGFPH010000368.1:574772-612904 GCA_018207615.1 Philaenus spumarius
ATGAGTCGTGACACTCACTATAGTCTTGTGTACTTTACTCTAGTTTGAAATTCATATTAGCATATTTACTGATAAACAGCAAACATCCCATTAATTGGAAGGAGATAAGAAAAGGGTGATTTGTAAAACACCAATTTGGTTGTACTTGTTTCAATTTACTGCAACGTGATTCCATGTTGGTAAAGTTAAAATCTGTAAAATCCAAAAAGTTTTTGTCGTTTAAACCTATACCAAATAGTTTACACAATTAATCTCTATTTAACTAAATTTAATCTACATAAAATAGGCAAATAGGAAAAGAAAGTAAATTTTATTTTAAAATTATGTTGTACAACTTTATAAAACAGGAACTTGTCATTTTTAAAATGGTTAAAAGAAGAAATGAGATAAAATTATTCTTGTAGTTATAATATAAACTGGTTTCATACAAATTAAAAAAAAAAACATATACATACTTTATTTTTAGATGAGCAGCATGTTACCAGTGCTTCTCCTGAGTTTATGGAATGCCGAGAGGTTAAAATTGAGGTGGTAAGTACATATATCAATCTAGACTGTTAGTAACTTAAGACTGAATACAAATTGATTTGACTTAGTTACATATAAGACATCAGAAAAACTAGTTGTTAATATCATAAATGTACTTACTTATAACATGGAATTCTGTAAACTATTTACTTAAGTTAGACAAAAATCAATCTTTTTTACAAAACTTAAAGCACACAAATATAATAATTATTATAATTATCCTTTACATATTGAATTATTCTTAGAATTCTATGTAGAGTGCATACACTAATACCTCACTCAAAATCATTAGTCACTAAATAAATAATGTTTACATTATAATGGTCTCTATTTTTCGCACACTTATTATAATAATTATAATAACATATTATTATTTACTATGTACCGTCTATTCCCTCTCCACGCGCTTACTTGTCTATATATACTACTAGCTGACCCGTACGGCGTTGCCCGTGGTGGTTGGTATTTTCAGTCTTTTTAACGTAATTGTATTCTTTTTAAGTGTTCAGTCAGTGAGTGGTATTTGGCTTTTATATATTATATAGATCTTAAATAATAAAAGCACTATTGTCATAATAATAAAAGATCTGAAATTATGATTTTAGTAACTTTGATCCCCCCAAACCCCTCCTAAAATTTCGAAATTTTTTATACCCTTTCTTAGTGAGCACCTATGGCCCTAGAGGAAGCTACATACCAAATTTCATTCCAATCCGTTTGGTAGTTTTGAAGAAATCGTGATCTAATAACTTTGATCCCCAAACCCCCCTAAAATTTCGAATTTTTTCAAACCTTTCTTATTGAGCACCTATGGCCCTAGAGGAAGCTACATACCAAATTTCATTCCAATCCATTCGGTAGTTTTAAAGAAATAGTTTTTTAACAACTTTGATCCCCCCAAACCCCCCCTAAAATTTCAAATTTTTTCAAACCCTTTCTTAGTGAGCAAATATGGCCCTAGAGAAAGCTACATACCAAATTTCATTCCAATCCATTCGGTAGTTTTGAAGAAATCGTTTTTTAACAACTTTGATCCCCCCAAACCCTCCCTAAAATTTCGAATATTTTTAAACCCTTTCTTAGTGAGCACCTATGGCCCTATCGGAAGCTACATACCAAATTTCATTCAGATCCATTCGGTAGTTTTGAAGAAGTCATTTTTTAATAACTTTGATCCCCCCAAACCCCCCTAAAATTTCGATTTTTTTCAAACCCTTTCTTCTTAATGAGCACCTATGGCCCTAGAGGAAGCTACATACCAAATTTCATTCCAATCCGTGAGGTAGTTTTGAAGAAGTCATTTTTTAATAACTTTGATCCCCCCCAAACCCCCCCTAAAATTTCTAATTTTTTCAAACCCTTTCTTATTGAGCACCTATGGCCCTGGAGGAAGCTACATACCAAATTTCATTCCAATCCGTTCGGTAGTTTTTGAGAAATCGTGATGAGTGAGTCAGTGAGTCATTGAGTCAGTGGGTTTTGGCTTTTATATATATAGATGTATCGCCTATTCCCTCTTCACGCTCAGACTTGTGTCTATGCAAAAGTTTGCGTGACACGAGATTTCAGAAACATAGTCAAGCGAAAGTGCCCATCGGGCCAATAGAAGTTATCACTTCAAAAATAGGCTACTTCTTACGTAGGCATTGGAACAAATATATTCATTCCTTGAGGAAAACTCCGAAGAATGTCAGTTTTCATTAGAAGAGCTGATAAATCAAATGCCTGGAGATTATCGCCCTGACACTAAAACTCATATATTTAACAAATACCAGGAAAATATAGCCATACCTGAAACAACCACCAAAAGTACTATCGTATGTGTCAAAGATTTTATCAAAAACTATATGAAGCATATGAATATACACCTTCAGATAATTTCATGGAAAATATTGATGCTGTAATCTCAAAATCAGTGCTAAGTTTTTTTGAAATTCTCATCCTCAAAGGTAAGCGTAGCAATCTGGATAGGTGGAAAAAGAAATGAGCCGCAATGTCACATGCCCTAATAGCTGCATTTCGACCCTGTTCATTTTTATCCTCACTTTTACTCGGAGTTTGTGTGTATTTTGAACCACAAATTTGGATCAACAAACCTCATTGAACTACAATCAACTCTAGGTTTCTCATCCAGCTACAATGACACCTTGGTTATGTGGATGTCGGAAAGCAGTATTGAAATGCTCAGCCATATTTTCGTTTTGCTGTGGTGAATCGTGTGACAATGTGCCTGAAATAGAACTAGACTTCATTTCTCCCGAAATTGAAACATTATGTGAACTGGGTGATGATGATGATGCAGAGAGTGTTTGCATTGTTCCCCTTTTCAATGTTGACAAGTTTCTACCATCTGGGGACAGTGAATTAGACAAAGAACTTACCTAAATCCCACACCCTTCAAAGAGGTGCCGGATATAATATTTAGGTATTAATTATGTTATATAACATTTTTTATTTTCCTAAATATAAACTCTTTCATGTTAAGTACATTTAATTTCATGATATTGTATGTAACTGTACCCTTGTACCAACAACTTAAATTTTTCAATTACTTTTGGTTTTTTTACATTCCACATTATTTGTTTCTTGGAAGTGTACCCAAAATTCAAACAGCTGTATCTCAGAAGCTATTCATGGTAGAAACCTCATTTTGGTCACATATTAAAGTTAAAACTCTTTAAAGTTAGTCCTTATCAGTTTTGATAAAAAAACCCTTGTTTCACAGTAAAAAAACACAAATACTATCTAAAAACTAACAATTATTGAAAATGTTGAAAATTTGCTTGACATTTGAACGGCTGTAACTCGAAAAGTATTATCCTCAGGAAGACGATTTTCATTTTAAATTATGGTAAATTTACTTTTCTTTAAAAAAGGACTGAATGATTTTTTTGTCAAACCAATCTTTCATGCTAAATATTAGAAAAAACTAGAACAAGGTCAAGAAATGTGGGGTTTTTTGTCGCGGTTGACGCTCTCGGAGCACAGCCGAGGTCGAAAACTTGGATTTTTAAACAGTGCCCTTTACATACAACATTCCAGAAAATCAGAACTACCAGACCTTTTGCATCTATGGATGTACAGATTCACTGAACTCTAGAATATCCTCTACAAAATCCAGTCAAATTTCTGTGTGCCAACACAAACTTCTATATATTAGTGCTACGTATAAAACACCTCTACTGATTAACTGCTATGCATTAACTGTTCAACATGATTTGTTAAATTTATTGAAGCACTTTTAATAACTTAAATTTCTATATTTGGCCTATATAGGGATTTTCTTAGTACAAAACTATTGGTTTTGCTTATTTGAAACACCATTTTTGTTCATTTACCAATAAAAATGCTCTTTACTCCTAAACCAACAACTATACTACTATAAACGTAAAAACCTTTTTTAAAGCTCAAATTTCATGGAGTACATTTTCGCTTTTTTCAATGTTCTATCTTAAACGGTTCTCAAGTTATAAGCGTTTTAGTTAACGGCGCCCCCACTATATTCCCCCTTCCCCTTGGTGATGTCGACGACGCTGGGGGGTGACGACATGGCTTTTCATGATCACTATAGTGCCTATAACAATAATCAGAAATAAAATTGCGTCAGGCTTTCCATGCATGCTCAACCCCTTCATATCCCAGTCTTTGTACACATATTATTAGAGACACTGCAAACAATCAATTTATTAATTAGCAAATAATGTGCTAAATCCATAATGTTGCTATTGTTTTGAATATCTTCCTTATTAGATTTTGGATAAAAACTATTTCATTCACTAAAGATTAGCTAACATTAGTTTCATACTTATCACAATATTGTGTTGCTGCGGCAGCAAGTTCTTGGCAGAAAACTCAACAAGCTTATCTGGTTTCAAAAAGTTAACTTTCTCTAAAAGTGAATATGCTATGAAATCTTTGACTTATTTGTACAATTATAATGTCAAGAGCTTTGAAAAATACATTGACTTGAAAACTGTATTAGGTGGTATTTAAATTGAAAGTCAGAAGAGAGGTCATCAAAAAAGGTTTTACTCTTCTTTGGTGTTGGACTGGCAGAGGATTTTCAATGTTCCATGTTCTTGCTAGTGTCTGAGCTTAGTGCATAATTTCAGCAAATACTTCTCTCATTGCGCTTATACCGTCCAAGCTTTTTTAGAGAAGGCCACTTGCATCATTCAAACTAATGTTGATTCTTTGAAGAGATTTTGATGTTATACATTGATATTAAGTATACATTAACACCCCAGCATATATTTATGTTATACAACACAACTTAATTGATGTTAGCAACTTACGTATGTTAACAAGGTGGAATCATACTGCGAATAAAGGCTGTAAGTTAGAATTTCACGCTATTTTTTGTTTTAATGCTTTAATTTTCAAATTCATAAGTTAGCAACCTAACCTTCAAATCAGCTGGAGTGTTAACTTATACTTTCGCCGAATTTTCTCCAAAATTTACGTTTTTTAAAAACAAGAATCAATACAAAGTTAAATGATGACATATTCTTCTAATGGAGTGGCTTTGACTATTTCACTACTTTTAGAATTCGGTACGTCGGAATAATTTTTGTCAAACATTTCATCACTATGGCGAAATTGTTTAACTTTGATGTAACCTTATATGTTATGTACTGTACTGTATGTATTGTACTGTATATGTTATGTTAACACTGTTACTGTACTGTAAATTGCTATAATATGTTTCTAATTGTGACAAAGGAATGACATTTTTATTTCAGTGATCACTTACATTTAATTTATTTTAATATTTTATTTATTTATTTTTTACCGCACCAACCTTGGGACTGCACACCAAGACACTGCCGCGGTTGCATAGTTACGCCAGCAGTTGATTTGGATTAGGTTTTCATGGAAGCAAAATCTGAGTTTTTCTAAATGTGTTTTGTGATTGTAAGTGTATAGTTGAACTTGGTGATCACAGCATTTGTTCTCCCCCTTTTGATCTGGTTAGTTGTAGAATTTTGTGGAATATTTCATCCCGAACAGATTTTAACCTCGGGTTGATAATTGATACATTCTAAATTCCTTAGATAAAGCAGGAAGTATTTTTGATGTTATTATTATGATTATTTTTGTTTTGCATCAGAATTTATAATTTGTATGTATTATACAGGATGTATCAGAGCGGGTGGCCGGCTTGTATAGCATTGAAACAAGAATACTTAGACATTTAGTTTAAACTGATAACCCCCTATTTCGACCCCAAGGAATTCAGGAAAAATGTTTTCAACCCTCTAAAATGCCCCAAAAGGGTATTTTTTGGGGGTGGGGGTTGGTTTTTTTGAAATTTTCAAATGTAAAGGTAGTATTGTTGTACCTTCAAAATGTTGTACCTCATTTTAAAGGTCTCGGTACACTTATCATTAAAACAAAATTTTTTTTCATTTATCTTGCACCGTCAATACAGAGTGGCCGGAAACATCATAAAAACTTAAGTTTACATATCATTTACATCTGACATAAAATTTTTTTTAACAGCTACAATTTTTAAAGTACATTGACAAAGATGTGACCTTTCAAACAATACCTAATTTTGGTAGGTTTTCTTACATTTTTAGCAGGTTTTAAAATTTACAACTTTTAGAAGTTTAAAAAGTCAATATCTTAAAATTTTCAAATTGCAATGTGGGTCATCTTACATATCAAATTGAAGCCCTTACAATAATCAACATTTTTCATATTTGAATTTTTTTCATTTCTCTATTGGCTTAAAATTTACAGAAAAATATTGTTTTTCTTAGAATTACCGAGTTTATGTGTACGTTAAAAGTAGGCTTAAAAAATAACTGCTCACCGGTTAATTCCCAGGAACAGCTTACAGGTGTTCAAATTGTCGTCCATTTTGTTCCATACACAAATCAACACGGGTTGGAAAGGAATCAACTGCTCGCAGTACTTCCTCCGTGTTTATCGACGCCACTGCATTTCTTATTCTATCTTGCATTTCTTCTCTTTTAGTAGGCCGATTTATGTACACAATTTCTTTGAGTTTTCCCCATAAATAGAAGTCCATACATGTTAGATCAGGAGACCTCGGAGGAAAGTTTGTTTGGCCTCCTCTTCCTATCCATCGCCCAGGAAATTGCTGGTCCAAAGTTTGACGAACTGCAATTGCATAGTGTGCAGGTGCACCATCTTGTAAGAACAACATAGTATTTCTTGTGGAACTTGTTGTAGCAAATTAGATAAGATTTCTAACAAAAAATGATTGTACATATTTCTATTCAAATTACCTTTGAAGAAATGAGGCCCAATTATTCTATTACCTATGATTCCACACCAAGTGTTTAGTACCCAATATCTTTGGTTGTCAACCTCCCTCATCCAATGGGGGTTTTCGAATGCCCAATACCGCATATTGTGACGGTTAACCTCTCCATTCGAAAAGTAGCTTCATCGCACCACAACACTTTACGGGAAAAAAAGTTATTTTCTTGGAGCTGTTCTCTGGCCCAAATACAAAAATTTTGTCTGTTCAGGAAGTCGTTTTCATCTAACTTTTGGTGGACTGACATTCGGTATGGGTGTAATTTATTTTCTTTGAAAATTCTCCATACAGACATTGGGCTAATTCCGGATTCCACAGACAATCTTCTGACAGAATAATGAGGATTTACCTGCACTGCAGCCAAAACATCAGCAGTCCTCTCATCTCTCACTGGTTTAGCAATTTCTTGGTTTTTGTGGCCAGGGTTAGGCTGCACATGTCCCGTCTCGCGCACACGGTCTGCCAGTCTTCTAAATGCCTGCCTAGACATTGAATGTTGCCTCTCTGGATACCTATTAGCATAAAGCACAGCAGCAGCCGTAAAGTTTTGGTAACACTCCCCCAAAATCATAAGCATGTCAAAAGCTTCATTATTTGTGTATGCCATGTTGACACTGCACAAAGATACCAAACACCACTAACACAGAACGATTGTCAAAACAAACTGCCGAAGCAACAGCAAAACCTGCACTGAACCTTTAATAGACTTTGACCGGGTGCAGTAAACGTAGACAATGACTCAAGTTTGAACAATACACCAGGAATGCTCATGAATGAGCATCTAATTCAATGATCCTTATCTTTTCGTTATCAGTCAATTTGACTTTTTAAACTTTTAAAAGTTGTAAATTTTGAAACCTGCTAAAAATGTGAGAAAACCTACCAAAGTTAGGTATTGTTTGAAAGGTCTCATCTTTGTAAATGTACTTTGAAAATTGTAGCTGTTAAAAAAAATTTTTATGTCAGATGTAAAAAGATATGTAAACTTAAGTTTTTATGATGTTTCGGACCACCCTGTATTGACGGTGCAAGATAAATTAATTTTTTTTATGATCAGTGTACCGGGACCTTTAAAATGAGGTAGGCCTACAACATGACCTAGTTTTACATTTGAAAATTTCCAAAAAAAAAACCCCCACCCCCAAAACATACCCTTTTGGGGCATTTTAGAGGGTTGAAAATATTTTTCCTGAATTCCTTGGGGTCGAAATAGGGGGTTATCAGTTTAAACTAAATGTCTAAGTATACTCGTTTCAATAAAATAGAATAGAATATAGAATAGAATAGAATATTTTTATTTATCAGTAAATATTTCATAAAATACATTGACACGTCACATTTTAAAAAATTATACAATACATACATTTTAAAAATAGTTCAAAGTCCATGATTTTTCTTCAAATTCATCCATAGTATAAAACGACTGTTTACACAGAAAGTTTTTCAATCCTAAGCTAAAATTTCTGTCATTTAGTTTTTTTAATTCTTCTGGTAGCTTATTATATAATTTACTGGCTATAATTACAGGTTTCATATCAAACTTAGCTAATGTAACATATGGTAAATTTACAAGATTTTTTGATCGGGTATTATAATGATGTATGTCCCCCCTGCAATTTATTTGGTTATGATTAGCTCGAAGATACATTAAGCCCTGAAAAATATAAAGGGAGTACAAAGTTAAGATGTTAGTATCTTTAAAAATTTCTCTGCAGTGATCTAATTTACCTGCTCTGGTAATAACCCTTACTGCTTTCTTTTGCATGGTGAATACCTCTTGGGAATGAGAAGATGATCCCCAAACTATGAGGCCGTAATTTAAATGGCAGTGGAAGATAGCGTAATAAGCCTGACGAAGAGAATCTGTATCAAGTTCGCCACACAATCGTTTTAGTGCATATATACTTGAGCTTCATCTTTTTTTAAGGTTGATTATATGCTGATATCAATTTAAAGTAGAGTCAGATGTTAAACCTAAGAATTTTGAGTGCTGAGGAAAATGTTTTTCAGGGTGATCTCTAAGACTAAATACCATGGTATTCGTTTTATCTTTATTCAATATTAAATTATTAGCTGTGAGAAAGTTTTCTGTAAATTTTCAAATTTAATTTAGGATCCTTAATTAATTGTGTATAATAATTAGAACCTGATGTAAATACCGTAGTATCATCTGCATAAAGTACCAGCTGAGTATAGGAATGTTAACATGCAGGTCATTTACAACCACCAAAAACAACAGAGGCCCCAGAACGGAACCCTGTGGAACTCCGGCTGATAAAGTTTTACAGCTAGATTTACCTTTATCTGTACAAACATATTGGTTTCGGTTTTTGAGATAAGATTCAAATAGGTTCAAAGCTTTTCCTCTCATTTTATAGTGCTCCAATTTTTTTTAAAGAATTTCATGACACACACGATCGAATGCTTTGCTGAGGTCACAGAAAGTGACTGCAGCAAAGTCCTTGCTCTCATAGCATTCGAGAATCTTGTCCACCAAAGACATTATTGCATGCATTGTGGAAAGTCCCTTACGAAAGCCAAATTGTTCATTACATAGCAGTTTATTGCTTTCCAAAAAAATTATCAACTGTTTTGCTATTAAAACTTCTATTACTTTTGACAGAACTGTTATAATTGCTATATTGGCCTAAAGTTACCAATTTAATCCCTGCTACCTTTTTTAAAATAGGATGCACTCGAGCAATTTTCAAAACATTGGGAAATATACCTTGTCTGAAACTGTTGTTAATTAAAATTGTAAATGGGGAAATAAAGCAGTTTATGGTATCCTTAACCAAACCATTTGACATACCAAAATGATCCTTACTCTTTTTAGATGCTAGTTTATTTACAGCTTTAAGAACATCGTTCTCTTTTACAAAACTCAAATTAAAATTTGCTATACTAATCAGATACAGGGTAATTCCCCAAATATACATCAAAACTATTAGAGCTAATTACAATATTATCCTTTGCAATGTTCACAAAAAAATCATTAAACTCACAGGCATAAACTTAGCATTTGTTGATTCCTTTGAATGAAATTTCCCATTATTAACAATTATCCACAAAGCTTTAATTTTGTTTTGGGAGTGATTTACAAAATCTACATTGGCTTGCTTTTTTGCTTGCCTGATTTTTAACCTGTATTCAGCCTTTTTTACTTTATTCCCTTCACTGTATTGAACATTACCAGTAGATTTAAACAGACTATACAAAACATCCAACCAATTCTTTAACGATCTCAACTCGGAATTATACCAATTAGAGTTTATATGTTTCTTAGAATTTTTATTTTTGAATTTTTTTGAGTATGACTTTAAAAAGCATAGACCATAATAGTATTCTATTGCTTGTAAGAACAAATCAAAGCCCTTATTAATGTCAGTTTGTAAAATTACATCATTCCAACTCTCTTTAGTTAAATAATATTTGAATTCCCTTATACTATTTGAATTAATCTTTGTGACCAATTTATGGTAATTTGTTTGGACTATTTCTTCTTTAACCCTCTCGTTAAAAGAGAAAAGTTGACCAATGTGATCGCTTATATGTCTATTGGTAGTCATGGATGTAAATCTTTCCTTAATTGAGGTGAATACATTGTCAAGACAACTCTGTCCGCGAGTAGGCTCAAAAATTGTCATATCAAGTCCATAAATTTAAAACATATTTATAATTTTTTCCTGATTCTGACTCTGGACTAGAAAATTTATGTTGAAATCACCACATATAATAGCTTGCTTTTTAAGACGAGCAATATAACTCAACAATGACTCCAATATTTCAAAAAAGGTGTTTATATCCCCACAGGGGCTTCTGTAAATAGTGACTAATACTACTTTGCAATTTATTATCTCTATGCATGCTATTTCACAATCTATCTCAATTGACATGTTATTAATTTCTTTAGTAAATATTGCGGCGCCCCTATGTGCCCTAGCAGTGCGACAAAAACTTGTTGCAAGATACATTTCATTGTTTAATACATATTTATCAATTTCCGCACAAACCATCCAATGCTCTGTTAAACATAAATAATCTAAATTTAATTCATGTGAGGCATTTTCTATAATTGCAACCTTATTGTTAAGACTTTGACAATTTTGGTGATAGACTGATATTTTTATTTCATTCTTAATAATTTTAGAGTTATTACCAATGAGTAAATCCTGATTAGAAATAACAAGAGAATCCCTATTATGCTCGGTATTGTTTACATGTAACATTTGAACACCAAACCGAGAATAATCCCTATTTATCCTAAAAAACTATTGAATGTTTATTTCTGCAAATTATTTATATGTCTAATTATAGCCGTACACACAATATCTTTGCCAGTTATATTGAGGTGAAGGCCATGGGACATGAAGCTATTTCGCTGTAAAGTTGTAATATTTACTAGCCTAACATGCTTGAAAGTGGCAGCAATGGCATGAAGTTTAATGTTATATTTATAAATTGCATCGTTTTTGGTTTCATCATCAAAACGGTAAGGAACCGTTGAGATAATGACATTAGTGTTTTCTGTGATCTTTAAAGCTTCAGCCACACATCCCAAGGCCTCCCCTGATGACCCATTACAAAAGTCATTAGTTCCTCCCAAAATAATCAAAAAACCAGTTTTAGTCATTGATTGTTTAGAGTTTTCAATACCTTGTAAAACATCACACATCCTAACATTAGGTTTATAGTCACTCGCAACAGATATTTCACTTCCTGATCTACTTTGTAGAAGTTGACGGAAGTCCCTTGCGTGGCTGTCTCCCAAAATATGAATTTTATGTTTATATTTATTCAATACCAATGGCCTGTGTTTAACAACCCTTACTACTTCTTTACCATTCACTTTTGAGTTTACGTCTCTTATTTTTTTAATGCTATACAAGTCGGCCACCCGCTCTGATACACCCTGTATATTGTACTGTGAATAGTTAAGTTGTTTATTTTTTTATTAAGAGTATAAATAAGTTTGTAATTTTTTTCTATTTTAATGACGTATTAAAAGGGTCAGATAAAAACTTTTTCAAAAATAAAAAAACCTAATATCAATATCAGAAAATGTATTTCACTCATACAATACAAAATTCTATAGACAATTTTATAGACATAAGGATATGATATCTATCTATAGTAACATGATTGTTAAAAAGACTTTTAATTATATTCATCAGTTTGAATAAATTATGTTAATAAGTTAATTTTTGTAAACATAAATTGTTGTTTTAGAATGCTGAAAGTTCTAAATGTACCGATGCTAGAGTGCAAGATTTAAATTCCATAAACAGGTAAGAATGATAGTAGTACAAGATAAGTTTGCTGAGCTTATTTTATTTACCTATTGATGGTTTCCATATTGAAGTGTTTAAAAAAGCTTATTTATTTTGTCATATTGCCATATTGCACATAAAGTCCTACAAAACTAAAAAATTATTTCAAATATAGTTGGACCTAGATTTTGCAAACTCCTGCGGACTCGGCCAAATGTTTGTTAAATCTATAAATTTGCTTTATCTAAGTCAGTGACCGAGACATTTATTAAATCGAAGCTTTATTTTATTGCCACAATGCATCACATACAGGACACATATCCAATGCCAGATGTCAATGCAATACAACAATATACCAGTATTGTTACAATTTTGGAAATGCTTAGTTTAATTGGTAACACTCTCCACATTCTTTCACAGTTCGTTATATGTGATGTGGAATATGATAATTGACCTCTTGTCTCAAATTTTGGAAGTTGAGTTTTTGTTATTTCCTTAAAAGAGGGTTGATTTCCGAACAACTTAACACAAAAATCATAATTCTATCTTAACAATTAAGGAAGTTATGGCCAAATGAAAATTAATTACAGAAAAAGGTAGTTTTGAGAAAAACGCAATTAAAGTTTTGAATACCAATTAACCCTTTCAATGCCAACGTCCTGTTTAACCAGACGTTTCAAAACATGTAAGAAGTGGCAACGTTAGGATGAATGAAAGTAGTGTCCTCTGCAGTGTACTATTCCCCCATATGTTGTCCGTTGGTTTTTTTTAATAAAATATTTATACACAGAAATACTCTAGTAAAATTAATTCCCCCATATGTCGTCGGTTGGTTTAAAAAAATAATATATATATATATATATACAGAAATACTATAGTAAAATTATGCAAAACATTATGCCTTTAGACCAGGTAAATAAACATATCCTGTCAGCTTGGAAGCGAGCCAACCACCGTTTGCTTTACTTCCGCCCTCCTACCCTCAAACCACAAATATGAAAAGCTACTTGGTCTCACGAGATCTTCTGATCAGGAAGATCCCAACTCGGCTAAGGCTTCCATAGAATAAAACAGATAAATTAACCGCTCTTAGTTACTTTACTAAGCAACCATATTGCTTATTTCGCCCCTTCAGGTGGATCACCTTCGTTGCGAATGGGTTAAAACTTTCTTATTTCGAAGAAAAAGTAGTGTAACTTTTTTATTCAGCAAGATTTTGGCCCAAAACTTTTAACATAAGTATAGAACAAAATGTGTCTTAAAGTGATGTGCAAGATCTATTTTCTTCATACAAACTGGAAATTTTTAACAAAAATTGTTGTTATGTATGTTCATTGATTGGGCAACAATAATCGATAAAAACCAAAAGTCGATATTTTTTACCCTTACTACTTATTTTACCTGTACTGAAAATTTTACTCTCTTGACAAGAGGTCCCTTTTCATTTTCCTCATCACATATAGCGGTAATTCGCCCCACAATTTATTAAATTGAGATCGAACTTCCTGAAATATAGTTGTTAAATATGCAGGCCTACATCCAAAATTCTTTATTCTGCAGCAAAACCACTGCAGAACCACTGGGACCGGGACTTCGGTTCATTTAGTCGCAAAATTACTTAAATTGCTATTCATCAAATCTAGATCCAACTGTATATAGATTAAATGAGAAATACAAGTTAGGTACCTTCAGAACGGCCGGTGTATATAGGTTATATTACAGAAATTATTTATAACTGTCCATTACAGGTATTTATACTAAACTGGTTGTTATCAATCATTAAAAGGTTGAAACTCAGCCTGAAAACACTGCATTGTAACAATTCTTAATCGAGCTGGATGTAGACAAATACAGGGACATAACTAGGGGGGGGGGGCATGTGCCCTGGCCGCCAGTTGCAGGGGGGCACCAAATTAGCAATAGGATTACATTTCTTCCAAGCAGTGAGTGAAAATTATAATTTATGTGAAAAATTACAATCCAACATGAGACGTGGTGTACAATTAGTGTTGCAAATAAGAGTGTACAAAATAAATAGAACTGTAATTAAATGTATTTGGTTTTGGTTAGACTGACAATACTATTAATCCAATAACAGTTCACAAGAGTGTACCCCTGATGTAAATCATTTAGAACTAATGTCTCAAGCCCTACATTACGTAAAAAGTAATGAAAATGGTCCGGAGGTAGTTGAAAGCTTCATTGATTTTGTGACAGTTAGTAAAAAAACTGGATTGGGGCTCTCGCAAGAAATTTTAGGCAAAATAAAAAATGATGGCTTCGATATAAATAGTAGCTGTGGTCAGTGTTATGACAACGGGTCAAATATGACCGGCAAATACAAAGGAGTCCAGTCTAGAATTCTGACCGAAAATAGTCTAGCTTCTTTTGTTTCAAGTGCTGGTCATTTCTTCAACTTGGTCGGTGCTAGTGCAGCTAGTTTTTCAGGGGAAGTATAGTCGTGCTTTGGAACTCTAAACTGTTTGTACAACTTCTTTGCTTCCTCCGCTAACATATGGGATGTTCTAGCTAAATATGTTCCACTATCTCTAAAACTACAAAGCAATACCAGATGGTCGACTATGAGAGATGCTGTATAAGTGATATACAAACATCTGAACAAAATTATAGAGGCTTTAAATGACCTCAGAACTAGCCAAGTAACAAATGCTGAAACTAAAACAGAAGAAACATCTCTTTAAAAAAATGTAAAGACGTTTGGATTTATCGTCCTTTCCTGTTTTTGGCAAGCAATTGACCCCATTGATATTTTAAATAAGCTACTACAAGTAGAGGATATCACCATAGACAGATCAGCCGACTAATTGCGGAATTTCAATCAGAAAGGGAAAATTTCGCAGCTGTTCATTGGAAGAGGCAAAAAAATTCAACAAAGCTCAATCTTGATCCTAGTTTTAAAATAGCAAGGAAGAGAAGAAAAAGACGAATGTTTGATGAGAACGCCAAAGATGAAACACCTGAATTCTCCCAAGATGTATAGAGTATAGGAGATGGGGCAACATTGAGTGCGCGGCGCATGGTGACGTCATGGCATACCTCGTCGCGTCTTTTCCAGTCAATACATGTGTGTTCATGCTGTAACATTGCCGGACAGCATAATAGTCTATAAAGTATATGCGACCACACTGGTCGCGCAAGTATAACTGGTGCTTAAGTGTATTTTGCTAAATATAGTGTTTGTTGTGCTTATTATAATGTAGTGTAGTATTAATGTGTTTACAAAATAGCCGTTGTGTTTTACACATTAATAATAATGGAGAGTTGGTATGTGCTTAAACTGTTTCTGATGTAGTTAAACTAATTTAATCTCTTATTTAAGGCATTCCATATATTTAAAATATTTTTATTTATATGATTATTTACTTGATAAACTGCAGTAATTAATTCATAGAAACTGCCAGGTATGCGGTGTGCTGTTGCCATATGTACAAATAGTTACTACAAAACTAAATGTCGTTCTGATACTGTTACATATTTTAGAATTCCCCAAAAAAGTAATTTACATTCTATTTGGATTGACAAATGTAAACGGAAAGATTCTTGGAATCCAGACACTTCTTACATTTGTTCTGATCACTTTAAACCAGAAGATTTTGAGAGAAATTTGAAAGCAGAAATTATGGACTTAAGAATGTAAAAAAAAAAATACTAAAACGTGGCACTGTCCCATCAGTGAAATTGTTGCCTTTAGAAAATAAAATCAAGGGTACATCAGAAAGAGAAACCAGAATACAAGTAAAGGAAAACAAACAGACTGTTTGTACAGTGTTGTCAACTGCAGACGATAATGACATTAAAAACAGTTTGACAAATGATAAACAGCAAGAGCCAGCTTTACCTGATATAGATTATAAGAATGAGTATTTACAGTTAAAGGCTGTTTTTGAAAAGGAAAAACAAGACTACAAGAAAACAATTTCTTCATTAAAAACAGAAAATGGACGACTGGCACTAGAAAGAAATACATGTGTTAAGGAAGAAATTAAAAACATTCTCACAGGTACGTTTTCTGAAACCCAAATTAACATTTTACTAAATAACACGAAAAAAACAAAAGTTTGGTCTAATGAAGATATTACAAAAGCGTTACCATTAAAAAGCGTGTTTACCATTAGGTATCTAAGTAAACAATGTTATATATATTTGAGAAGTGAACTAAAAATTCCTCTGCCATGCTTAAGTACACTAAAAAACTGGGCTTGCAAAATACACCTAAGAAGTGCAATACTTGAAAGAGTTCTAAGTCTTATGAAAAGTAGCTGCACAAAGCATGACAACTTTAAAAAAAATAGTTGTATTACAGTATGACGAAATGAAAGTAAAGTCCCTATATGAGTATGATCCAATAACTGATAGAGTCCTAGGACCGCACTCTCAAATGCAAAGTCGTGATGGCCAGAAGTATGTTTTCTTAGTGGAAACAACCAATCTTTGTTGATTTTGATTATTCAATGACTAAGTCTCTTATAGAAGAACTAATCAGTAAGCTTCGCGATATAGGATACACATTAAGAGCAATCGTATCTGACTGTGGTGGTGGTAATGTTGGAATATGGAAGGCCTTTAATGTGAGTCACGAGAGAAGCTGGTTTTTTTCACCCATAATTGAAAACAAAATCTATTTTCTTGCAGACGTCTCGCATCTTTTGAAGTTGGTAAGGAATTGGCTTATTGATGGAGGATTCACGCTGTCTGATGGTACAATAATTTCTCCAAAGCCTCTTGAAGAGTTGGTTTTCAAAGTAAAGGAAATTGAGATTTCTTCATGCTACAAATTATCACTAAAGCTCATTAAATGTGAAAAATTTGAGCGTCAAAATGTACCGTTGGCTGCTCAACTGATGTCCCATGCGACGGCATGTGCACTTCGCCGTTACAATGTTGCAGAAGAAAAAGTAAGATTAGCAACTGCAGATTTTGTACAAAAAACCAATGACTGGTTTGACATGATGAACAGCAGGATTCCGTCTACTAGTATAAATCTTAAAAGTGCATACGGAATGAAGATAGAAGAGCAAAAATATGTATTGGAGAATTACATTGAATCTATAGAGAGTATGAAATGTATAAATAAGACAAAAATACAACTGTTCCAGAAAGGTATATTAATTTCAACTAGATCTGTAATTGAAATGTATGATGATTTAAAAGTAAGTAATGGAATACAGTATATTCTAACTGGAAAATTAAACCAGGACAGTTTGGAAAACTTGTTTTCTTTAATAAGAGGTGGAGGTGGAATGAATGACCACCCAACGCCCTTAGTAAGTTTGTATAGAATGCGCATGATTGTGCTAGGAAAAAACACTGGAAAAGTACGAAGCAATGTAAATACAGAGAACACTAGTGATGACTTTATAATCGGGAAAGTTTTGAGTGAATGTCGTGTACCCTGCAAAACAAAGTTAGATGTCACGGTACCTTGTGATCTCGAAGAGAGCGATGGTCCAGGATACAGAGAAAGATGCAGTCTTACTGAAGAAAAATGTATCAGAAGATGGACTGAATTACATTGCCGGATGGATGGCGAGAAAATTACAGAAGAAGTACCCTGAGCTTGGAACATTTACTTACACCAACACCACAACGAAAACCTGGGTCAACGAATTGTCTCTAGGGGAATTAACCAAACATACAGAAAACTTCCTTAAACAAAAACATTGCAATCCTCGAACAAGAGTTCAAAAAATATTGTAAAGAAAGTATCCCAAAATGTCCTGGTGTTAAAAAAAAATTGTAAATCGCATGGAAAAGAAAGTGTGTTGTTTACCTTATGACATAATAGAGTTGTTTGCACGCAGAAGATTAGTTATGAGGGTAAAATTTCTAAACAAACAGAAAAGTATACTAGACAAAGGAAAACAAAAGAAAAAATTAAAGAAAGTTTGTCAGTAATAAGATAATTTAACAAGTTTCCGATAGTAACAATTGTATATACATGTGTTAACCTATTATTATTTGTAAATACGGTACAGTTTTTTTTAATAGGCCTATGTAAAATAGTTTTTTAAACTCGAACCTTAAAATCAATTTCCTAACCATATTTAACGTTTTCTGATTTAATAGAATACCTTTTTATTAAACTATTAAATCACTTTGAAAGTCTCAATATTTACGTGATTGTGATTGAATTTACACATGTGTCGTGTCCGTGTGTGTATGTGTAAATTTTTATTTATTTGTGATGACGATCTTTAAATGAAGAGATCCTTTACTGAAAGGCCATCCTTTACTGGCCTGAAGATGACTCCCCTTAGTCGAAACTATTTGCCATTCAGCAACATTTGGATTACTTGAAAGCAGGTATTTAAACCACTTTAATAATTAAATAGTTAGTAAATAAACAAAGTTAAATAAATTTAAAAAAATCCAAATAAATTCAATAAATTTAAATTTTTTGTTAGGCCTTTCACAATCAACAATTGTATATTCAGAGCAAACATAACTTGTTTGGTCTGAAGGTTCAATCGTTGATTGTGAAAGGCGTAAACACAAATAAAAATGTATTGGATTTATTTGAATTTTGTTTGTTTATTTAATTAAAATTCCAATAAAATAAATAAACTGAAGTAATTCTGCAGTTCTCAGCCATATTGCATTAAATATTTGTGTTACTATAAAAACTACAGTGAATATTAAGATTTAATCTGCCTATGCAGGAATAAATTTATTTTAAAACAATTTTGAATATTATATTTGAATAAAAATAATAAAGAATTATATATATATCGGGTGAGTTTTAAATGTCCCCCCCTATTTTTTTCCGCATTTCTTAAGATATCGACTCCCAACCACCGCCAAACATCATTGATTAGTTTATACTTTCTTTTGATGAGGTTCACATTTTTGGCCGCCATCTTGGATCCGCCATATTGGAATTAACTTTTATTTTTTAAATGTAAAGGTAAGGTTGTGACCCATCATTTCAAACTATTTTTTTCCGTAGAACACGATGCCACAATCGGTTTTTAATTATCTGCTTTCGTTCTCGAGATATTAACAATTTTTTTTAAATTGAAATTTTTCAAAAATCCCTTGTTTTATTAAATTTTTTGTTAAATATCGACCCTTTATCATCAGATATCATAGTTTGGTAGTAGCTTATAGATTTTTATTAAGTTATACATTTTTACTGCCATCTTGGGTACGTCATATTGGATTGAGATGCTTGTTTTTAATGTAAATGTGGTGTTGTGACACATGATTTTGAACAAATTTTTATGCTTTACACGCTGCCGCAATCAGATTTTTAATTTAAAATCCTTTAATTGTTTTTAAATAAATAATTATACTAAAAAAATACAATTAAATCAGGTTAAATTTGTTTTAAACTTTAATTGTTATAAAAGATTAATTATTCCTTAAAATAAAATTTAAAAGTCATTGTAACCTTATTTATGCTAACTTCACACTTAAATCTAAAGGTTTAACCAATAACAGCCTACTTTCAGTTGAGTAAATGCTCGAACTGGTATCCTCCAACTTCCTGACAGTAGAAAATTCTATCTTCAAACGACCGCCTTACATTTTGGAGGTCTTCTGGAGTGATACGACTCGTATTCGGTTTTCCAATTCGTCAAGGTTCGCCACCGGTGTTTTATACACCACAGATTTCAAGTGGCCCCACAAAAAGAAATCCAGTGGAGTCATGTCTGGGGATCTGGCAGGCCATTCAATTGTTCCGCGTCGTCCTATCCACATATCGGGAAAGTTCTGATCTATTAGGTTTCTTATATCTCTATGGATGGTAATGTGGTGGGGCCCGTCTTGCTGGAACCGAAGCTCATTGAGATTGAACTCTTCTTCTTGTGCTTGAGTAAGATTTCTTATGGATGGAATGATATAATCTCGCAGCATTTGAAAATACATTGGGCCGTTCAAGTTTTCGTTAAAAAATATAGGACCAACTATGTGGTTTCCTAATATTCCAGCCCACACATTGACTTTGACTGGATACTGCGTTGACGACTCACGGAGAATATGTGGATTGGTTACATCCCAGTATCTACAATTGTGCCTGTTTACGAATCCATTAAGAAAAAAAGAACTTTCGTCAGAGAAGCAGATATTTTTAACAACATCTGGATTAGCTGTAATCAAAGTATCCATTGTTTCACAGAACTGCAGCCTTCTATCTGGGTCGTCGTCGTTCAATTCTTGGTGTAAATGGATCTTATAAGGATGAAATTTGTTTGATTTCAGTGTATTAACAACTTTTCTCTGCGAAACTCCAATAGCCCTAGCAACTGACCTTGTTGAAGACTGGGGATGCTCAACAAATTCGGCCACAATTTCAAACTCGGTGTCGTCATTCTGCCTACCAGGATTTTTAACACTTGCAACACTTCCGGTTTTTCTAAATTTACTGACTAATTCTCTGACATATTTCCTGCAAATTGGCCTGTCGGGATGTAAATTGTTGAAACGTCTTTCAGTTTCATGCATAAAGTAAGATTATCTGTACCTTTTCTTGCAGAGTTCGAGCCATATTAACTAGCCTATGCAGATTTTTAGAACTTTTATACTCAAAGTTAAAAATAATACCTTAGCCCCACCTTTTTATCAAACTTACGATTTAAATATTATGTTCACACAATGACATAATATCCACGATCAAACAAAACTGTGCTTTTAAAAACTAGAATGTACCACACAAGTAACATGAGAACTAGAATTTTCAGCGGTTTTAAATAGCCATGATTTACAACAATGCTATCAGCTGCTAGCCTAATCAGCTGTTTATGCCAGGTAACCCTTTAACAACACCTTTCTGTAATTTTAATCATACAGCACTCTCACACAACAGGAGGACTGCGGGTGAGTTTGTTAAAGTAATTACTGTGTGAAGCCTCAAAGAGTAGGTTTTTTATATTTAAAATCATTAATCAGTATTCTACTATTTGTAATACAGCTTTTAATGTTACAGCTTTGATTTAGTAAACTGTTAATGTATTATAATTTTAAAGTTTAAGTGTTTTGTTTGTTTTTTTTTTTAGTTTAAAAGTGACATAAATAAGTTTACAATGTCTTTTTATTTTTATTTTGTAGTATAATTATTTATTTTAAAACAATTAAAGAATTTTAAATTAAAAATCTGATTGCAGCAGCGTGTAAAGCGTAAAAATTAGTTCAAAATCATGTGTCACAACACCACATTTACATTAAAAAGCATCTCAATCCAATATGGCGTACCCAAGATGGCAGTAAAAATTTATAACTTAATAAAAATCTATAAGCTACTACCAAACTGTGATATCTGATGATAAAGGGTCGATATTTAAAAAAAAAATTAATAAAACAAGGGATTTTTGAAAATTTTTAATTTTTTACAAAATTGTTAATATCTCGAGAACCAAAGCAGATAATTAAAAACCGATTGCGGCATTGTGTTCTACGGAAAAAAATAGTTTGAAATGATGGGTCACAACCTTACCTTTACATTTAAAAAATAAAAGTTAATTCCAATATGGCGGATCCAAGATGGCGGCCAAAAGTGTGAACCTCATCAAAAGGAAGTATAAACTAATCAATGATGTTCGGCGGTGGTTGGGAGTCGATATCTTAAGAAATGCGGAAAAAATTAGGGGGGGACATTTAAAACTCACCCGTATAGTAGTTAAAAGTTATAAAAAAGTTCGAACAAAATAGTATGTGTAGCTCAAAAGCTCGCTCAAAATGCATTGTGTAGCGGCTGAATGTTGCGATGCGAGGTATGCAGTGACGTCACTGGCTCGGCTTGATAGGCGAGGGGGGAGGAGAGGTTGGCCCACCTCCTTACTCTATGCATCTTGGAATTCTCCGAGGAGAAAAGGTTCCAACAGTTGATCATACAAATACTTGATTGAATTCTAAATGAACTAAGACAAAGGTTCCAGTGCATACAAAACATGAATGGCTTATTTGGGTTTCTCAATGGATCTGGCTTTAAAACGTTGAACGGAGATGAATTGAAGAAAAAGGCGATTGAGTTAGCAACCACGTACAAAGAAGACTTAGACAAAGACGAATTAGCAACAGAAGTGGAGAGCTTTTAAGTGGGAGGTCCCAATATGAAAACAGCTACTTCAGCAGATCTTCTAAAGTTAATGTACAGGAACAAAATGGAAGATGCCTACGCAAACATTGTTACTGCACTTAAAATATTGTTAACAATACCAATCTCTGTTGCCTCAAAAGAAAGAAGTTTTAGCAAGCTAAAAATAATAAAGAACTATATTAGAAATCGGACTAAACAGCAAAGATTAACTGACCTTGGTATTATTTATATTGAACATGAAATAGCATCCAAACTATCTTTTGATGACATTGTTAAAACATTTGCAGCAAAAAAAGCATGTAAGGTAAAGTTTTAGTTTGGTTTCCTTAAAATCAGCATTCCAAATTTGATGGTTAATGTGATGTTCTTAACATTAATAAATACACAATTTTTAAACTATGTATGATTACCTATTTGCCCGTAATTCCAGTTCCCATCATTTAACTTTGTATGCATATGATGAGATTTTTCATGTTTACAATAGTAAAAGCCTTATCGGCGCATTGTATAACTACTACGAATAAGTCAAGGAGTCAAGCCCACTTCCTGGAGAGATGTCGTTGGAGACTTTTTTTTTTAATTAAAAAGTTAAAACTTTTTGTTGTTCATGTTATTAAAATTTTAATTGCGAGAGTTTAATTTAATCTATTCTGCTGATTATAAATAAATGTAAAAAAAATTATATATATATATAATTGAATAACTGTAAGTCTTGTTTTTAATTGAAGTAATAATTTTTAGGTGGCGAATATTATAGAGTGAGATGTTGTCCAAACGATTATGCTGATAGGGTTCTCTCAGGAATTTCTATTTTAGGTACCAGAATACACATTCCGACTGGCTTATAACAGGATGAAATGACACATTATAATATACCGATTTGTTAAAGATGAGCATTGTTGCCTATGGCGGGGAGGGGGGCAAAACGGATAGCTGTCCCGGGTGCTGAAAAACCTAGTTACGTCCCTGGACAAATAACCTCTCATCGACAAATAACATGGGAGTAGTGGGGAAAAGGTTAGAACAGCTGTTGCTATAGCAACTCATATAGGTAACCTGGTGTATGTAGGGACTGCAACCACTTATCACTGCCGGAATCTGTCGTCTGCTAACTTCTGAGCATATCAATTGAATTTCTTGACTGTTAACAGTGAATGTTGTAATAATATTTGTTCTTTTATTATCTTACTTTTACTTACTATTTTATTACTATCGTTTTTAATGTAACATCTTATAACTATTGTGTATTATCTGGAACTACCTATAGCTCACAAGTAAACTTATTATTTTAATGAGAGATGCAAACCTTCCATGATAGGTGGTAGGAGTTATTTCATACTCCCTAGGCTCTCTGATTGAAATCGCCAACTTATTATATCGACACCAGCCATCACTGGGCACTCTAAAGGGAAAATTTTTGGTGCACACCACCAACAAAAGATTTATACAATTGTGACGAAAACAAAGAGGACAATTACAGCCTCTATGACAGGCCAGTCTGGTACAGCTGAAATCTCCCTGTAAACATACTTCATAGTTTTAGTTGCATGGTTCTTGGATTCCAAGTCACTTTGAAAAATATTATATAGGATAATATGTTAATAATAATATTAAATATTACCTTTTAATGTTCCGTCTTGTGACTTTTTGGTCGTTCGAATGTTACGACGCGTTTCGGGACCGCAATCCCATTGTCATGTACACTTACACAAACACAATGAAACACATAACACGTTTAAAAAACACACAAAAACACCACAGTTACAACACTTTTAAAAACTTAATTGTGCCGGACAATTTCGTCGTGTAGGTCGTAGTGTGGTCCATGGTACACTGTCGTAAACTGTGAGACATGGGATTGCGGTCCCGAAACGCGTAGTAACATTCGAACGACCAAAAAGTCACAAGACGGAACATTAAAAGGTAATATTTAATATTATTATTAACATATTATCCTATATAATATTATACTTCATAGGTTCATACCTGGTTACTGGCTCTATTTACCTGCATTAATCCTTTTAGTGCCAATGTCTCTACATACGGATGTGGTAGGTACTGTTGAAAAATGCCAAATATACCCACGTCTCAAAAAAAAAGGTACGGTACTTTCATTTTTTAAATTGCTTTTTTAGAGGTTTGTTGAATATTAATTGTTCTGGCTCTGAAAAAGTTAACGCTGCTCTAACTAGCATATAGGACAAATGTTAAAGCCAAAACAATTTGCGAGTTGTTTGAAATTGATTAGTTAAATACTTACTTTTAACTTTTGTGAAACAGTATATTTATTCTGCATACCCTTTTACTGGGAATAGTCACTTTTATCACTTGGTAAATTACTTGCTTAGTAAATATGATTTAAATTCATGTAGTTATTTTATTTCCCTAGGACAATAATTGAAGATCTTGCAAAACGATATTCATATTTTCTCCGGTTTGGTGCGATCACTCTTCGTTATAATGATGAACAGGAAGAAAGTAAGAGGTTAAGCAGGTAAGGTTAAAAGCATTACAAGATAAGTTTGCTGGGCATATTTTATAGACGTACTGAAATATTGGTTGTGCTAAGAAAATATTCTATTATTGAATGGTAGGTTAGACCTGTATAGTACGGCCCTGTAATTAGGCTTTATAAATTCCTATTTCTCATTAAATTGATCAGAAATGGTATCTCACCTTTACTTATAATTAATTTTATAATTTGCTTGGTCTCATGATAAACCCCCAACAGATAATTGATTGCCATCTTTTACAGTTTTGTATACATTAAACAATAACAAAAATAGTGCTGAATGTATTTGCATGTATCCATACAAAATTTTTCTGGGCCTAGAGAAATCATGATGTAGAAGATTCTAAAAATTTAAATCAGATTTGATTACAAAAATGTAAATCAGATTTAACTTTCAGATAAACTCAACCTAGTATAATGCAGGTTAATCATTATAAGAAATACAACTTGTTAGAAGCAGACAACATCTTAATTCAAATGCGGGCATAATTTAGTAAAAGAAAACCAACCTAATAGTTATTTAGTTATCAAAATATCAATAAATCATTTACCTAATTTTAAGGCAATGTAGGTTACACAATGACTCTAGTAGTATAAAGTATTGAATGGGTAATGTGATAAAATAACTGCAAACACATTGTTGATGTAAAATCCTTTTGACTGTTTCATTTATGAACACGCTGCTGAACTAAGGGAAATATTTTTTCTCATATTTACAATTAATTATACTTGTATAAAAGACCAAACAAAAGGCTAGTGTAAAAAGAAATTTAAATTTTGTCAAACGGTTTACCTATCCTTTGCACATTTTCATTTACTGAGAAGTTTTATTATTTCTTCGAAAATGTACACATGCTGAATTGGCCGCTATGATTTAAATTCATGTAATAACTTTATTTTATTTCCCTAGAAATAATAAGAGTCGTGAATTAAGATGGGAATCATGTCGTCTCGAGCCAATTGAGTATGAACATCTTCCAAGTGATGAAGAGGAAGAAATGCAGAAATTGGACCGGTAAGATAAAAAGAAGTTTAAATACTTGGTCTTAAACTTAACTCTATTTCTCCCTAAATGAATTTGCATGTTATTTTAAATTTGATTTTTCATTCCTTTTATTACAATAACAAAACAAACAAAAATAATATTTAGACAGAAAAAGAAAAATATAGCAAAAAACTAAACAAAACAACTTGAAATATAAAATTATATTACAGTACTTAAGATAAAATACTCAAAAATTAAAAAGAAAACAATATTATTTCTAAATCCAAAATACTTAAGAAAAACCAAACAAAAATGTCAAGAAAAGGAAGGAACGAAACCATGGGTCTGCCTGTTTGTGGGCTGTATATTTCTCAAAATTTAAGTCAAAGAAGAGAAAAACAGAGTTCAAGATGTCATCTAGTATGTAGTTAAATTCTTAATAAATTTTAATTTAATTAAAATTAATTGCAAATATAATAAATAAGAGAAAAGTTTGTTCTATGATAATTAAGAATTGGCACTTATAACATAAATATATACTAGTTAAATTTACACATGTAGCATACAAACACTCACATACCATAGTATACCCATACACTCTCTCTCATACCCATACAAACACATACCTAGCTACAAGTTTAACATATTAAAAAGAATTACAACACTATTCAAAAGTACAGTATTTAAAAAAAAACTTCCATACCCTTACACTCACTTTCCTTATATAAAAATAACAACAATGTATTCCAATAATATAACCTCTAACAGACTTTCAACACAATCCATGCCATAAGCCAGCTTTTTAAAAGAATTAAATATTTATTTAGGTGTGTGCAGGCTTTAATATTTTCTGGAAGTTGGTTATATATTCTAGGCGCGATTACAGAGGAAAATTTTGAATAGATTGTAAATTTAGCTCTGGGTACAAAAACTGTATTGCTATGTCCAAATAAATAATTATTTCTGTACTGCAGATCTGAAAAGCATCCACTCCTAATATAAAAAATTTTCATAACCTTAAATATGTATAAATATCTAAGAGGTAGTAGATAGTTGTCAAAACAATGGCAGTGATGAAACCTTTCTCCTTTTATACATGATCAGTATTATAAACTTTTTGAACTCCTATCAAAGGATTATTGCTTGTAATATATGTACCTCCTCAACAACAGATTCTGTACTTTAACCTACTGTGAACCATAGACAAATATATTTTGCGCAAAACAGGCCTAGGAACAATTTGCTTCAAGTAAAAAAATATATGTAACATTTTATTTCAGTTGAATTGCACTGCCTTTACATGAACCTTCCATATCAAACCTTCATCCATAACCATTCCTAAATTTTTACACTAATTAACTTGTTCTATTACAAAGCAAGAACTACGGTACATTTCATATTTCTTACTGTACACACTTCATGCACTTATACAGTAAAGGTGTTATGAATAATTTTGACTCTCCTGTCAAATTAAAAGTTCATGTAACAGGTTTTTTAGTATTCAAGCTCATGTAATGTTTTGAAAACCAACACCTTAGAGCATCTAGGTCGGCTTGTATCATCAGCAAAGGTGTATATATTTCCCTGCAACCTCCCTTTACATAAATTATTTACATATATAATAAACAAAATAGTTCCTAGTACTGATCCTGGGAGACTCTGTACTTATTTTTTTCTATCTCACCAACACTTCTCTAAATTCTCACAAATTTTTCCCTATCAGTTAAATAACTCAAGAACCAATTAATTACTAACAATACCCCTGACATTTTGACAGAATTTCTAATAGGAGTTTATGATCAACACAATCAAAAGCCTTTGTCACACCCAAAAAATGCTACTAACCCTTTTTCCACAATTTATAAGGATAACAGCCTGGACTTCATACATTTCTCCAAGATTTTAGATATATATGATATTAACAATATTGGCCTATATTGACCAGGTAGTTGTTTGACACCATTGTTGTAAATTTGTATGACCACAGTTCTTTTAAGTTTCTTAGGGAAAATACCGGAGACAAAACTTAAATTACATAAATATGAAAATAAATCAGAAATAAGTTCCGAGATGGCTTTAAAGCCATTGAGCTTATTCCGTCTATATTCCAGGAGCTAAATTGTTTCTTTAAGATGCTATAAGTTTTACAATTAAGCTGGGGTTACTGGCTCAATACACATAGACCGTTCTTGAGAAATATTTTGTAAAATGAAGTTATGTGCATATTAAAGATGTATGATATTCATGAATAATGCATTAATGATAAGTGGTTTAATTGTTGTGATTTTTTTGTGATTTTTACAAAATGGCGGTTTTGCCCCATGGGTGGGGTAAAACAGACACCCATAAGATTTAAATGTAAAAAAGTTTATTCCAAAATTTACAAAAAAATATACTATACAAATGCACTTTTTTTTAAGTAAAGTGATATTTATCTACATGAAATAAGAAATTGACACTACATGAGATCAGATTTAAGAACAAGTCACAAACAAAAATGTCATCTTCTTCTTCACAATTTGTACAAGCCTCATGGGCCCATCCCTTACAGTTCAGACATTGAATCCACCCCTCCCTTTCCTTTGAGCTAGAGTATAATTCATTGCAGAATATGCAAGCCTCTTCGTCTTCATTCAAGTCATTGTCATCTTCATCAACATTCATTTTCTTTTTTTTACATTGCTATTTTCATATTGTGTTTTGAGCTTAGATTGAAAAGAAAGCTTTCTCTTTGGATGCCTTTTATTTTCATTATTTTCGTCCAATTTTCCATTGTTTTTAACTTTTATTTTTTTCTTCTTTAATCTTCATTTGCTCTTCTTTTTTCTTCTTCTCTGCTTCGAGTTCTGATTTGTAAGGTGAGGAAGTGAGGATGGCAGTCTTTCCTTTTATTTCCACTTTTCTTGTACACTCTCTCTTTTTCTTGTGGGGGTGGCATTACTAACTTAGGTGATATTATAAATGCACTTTTTTCCAATGGTGTTTTTTGTAGGCCTACTGGACTTGACCCTGATGACATATGTGGTTAACTTACTGCTCCAGAAACGGAAGGTTGGTTCCCTTCTGCATCTTGTGATTAAGAAACTGAAGGCCGAGAACACGTATCGGGTATTACAGATGTAGAAGACTGAGGACGATTGTCATCAGGTCTTCTAGAATCTAAACTCAGGAGGGTTGCAGAGCCCTGGAACTGTACAGCACCTGGTGTACCAGAAGCTAAATTCTGACATTGTAGTACAGTGTTTGATGGTTCTGTAGAAGTTGATGGCTGACAGTTTGTAGAATCTGATTCTTCTAGTCTAGCAGTAGTTTCAGATGGAGCATACAAGTTATCAGGAAATACGTTCCTATTGAATGGTTGTATTCCAGTCTTCTCAAAGCCCTTTATGGCAGTTTGCATAAGAGCAGCTCTTGTAAAAGCCCTATTGACAAGCTTACCTATTTGGTAAATGGTGATGCAACGCCCAGGATGCACAACTAACCACTGCATAGCTTCTTGCTCATAGTAAGCACTCAAAGGGGCCATAAAAGAAACATCTAGGGGCTGAAGGCAGTGTGTTGAATGAGGTGAAAAACACAGTAAAATGACATTGTGTTTCCGAGCTAGGTCAATAAGTCCCAAATTGTTAGTATGTGATTCATGTCCATCCAAAATGAGCAAAACTGGTTTTTCCAGCAAAGGGTTAGAAAATTCTATGAATTTCTTAAACCAAATTAAAAAAGTGTCCTTATTGATCCACCCCGATTCATGATAACAGGCGAAGGATCCCGGAGGAGCATCATCCATTAACAACTGGTTTTCCTTCTTCCTGGGAAATACGAACATTGGTGGCATAAAGTTCCTAGATGCGTTCATACATGTTTCAACAGTAACGAGTACACCACGTTCTGAAGAAGATAAACTTCCAACTTGTTTTTTCCCCCGGAGGGCTAACACCTTTGAAGGTTTGTTTGGGACTGTGAGAATCCCTGTTTCGTCCACATTGTATACATCGTTTGGTTTAATTTTGTACTTGAAGTAAATTGACTCCAACAGATAAAAAAATTTTCCAACGGCAACTCTATTAAACCCTTTAGCTCGAGCTAAAGATGTATGCTCAGGTGACCTTAGTTTTAATTCACGATGTCGGTTAACGAATCCGTAATACCAGTCTTTACCTGCCATTTTTTCGACTCTGTTGAAGGTATGGTTTATGGTATTTTTTTCGGCTAAACAAATGCCAACCGGCGTAGATCGGAAAGAGTCTTTCTTCCATAAATAGTATATTCTCAACTATTTCCTTTTCTTGTGCTTCAAAAAACACAGTATCATAGCAACCTAATCGCTTTTCAAAAGCCAGCTCGGGCGTCAGTTCATTTTTTCGTGCTTTTTTCACTCTGTCAATTAAGATTGTTCTAGGTACGTTGAAAGATTCAGATGCTGCAGTATATCCCATTCGTCCTTCAAGAACCGCATTTACTGCCTCCTTCATTCCTTCTTGTGACCATCGCATGTAATTTCTCACCATATCTGAAATGAAATTATAAGTGCATTAGTTTTAGGAACATAAAAAAATTATCATAACAATGTTTGCTGTGAGTATTAAAAAAAAAATGAAAGAAGAGGTTTTGAAGAGAACATTTTACGTGAAATAGAAACTTATATTAGGCCTTACTAAAAATAAATTTCCTGCTATTTTACTTTTTTTGTGTAACAAGTAAAACAATTCTGTTTTAAGAAGAAAGTAAAAAATTTGGCAAAAGCCTTTTTATTTCGTGTTAAATTCCATCCCCATTTAGAATAAATTTAATGAAATACTTAATGTAAGTAATTCGGAGTTTTAAAATTGTTTATAAAATATAATGAAACACTGATCTGAGTAGTTTTAACATTGTGGGGCAAAACCGACCTTTTGCAAAATCGATTGACGGTTTTGCCCCGCTTTACACAACAAAACAAATATGGAGATTTCAGGTTATCGATGAACGAAACCAAGCTCAAACTGCTCATAATGGCTGCCTCTTCACTAGTTTATAATGATGCCGGCCGATAGCAGCACCAGTAGAGGGGAAAGGATGGATATACCCCAGGTGGATCCGGGTGGATCCAAGGGTCACCCCCAACCCAAAAATTTGCCCCAAAATTTGTTCCCTCCACCCCCAAAATACCTCCTACAACCCCCTTTTCCCGCCCTCGGCCCAAAAATTCCACCCACCGCCTCCCAACTACCACCCCCTTGTTCCCGCCCCAGACCAGAAAATTCCCCTCACCACACCGGGATCCCCCTTCAAAACCCTCCTACCACCCCCTTTTTCCAGCCCCAGGTTCAAAAATTCATCCCTCCACCCCTAAAATTCCACCCACCACCCATTATTCCCTGATCACTCCCTAAAAATTCCACCCACCACCCAAATATTCCCGGGTCACCCCTCACCCCAAAAATTCATCCCAACCTCCCCAAAAACTTTGACTAAACATAAATCCCACCCCACCTTTTTTTTTTAAACCTTACCCTATAAACCTAAGGCTAAAATCAACTCTCTCTTTTAATACAGGTGGATCCATGACTAAAAATAAATAAAAACCCCACCTTTTTTAAACCTTACTCAAGGTTACCCTCTCCCCTATAAACCTAAGGCTAAAATCAATTCTCTCTTTTGACGCAGGTGGATCCATGACTCAAAATAAATCCCACCCCCATATAAACCTAAAGTTGAAAACAACTATCTTTTTATTTTTGAAATCCTAATACAAGGCTTCACCATTATCTATAAACCTAAAGCTTTCCGATATGGACTTTTAACATACAAGCTCGACCCCAAAGTGTTTAACTTTGTGTATTATCTTTTATTATGCTTATAAAAAGTCTGATCTCTAAAAAAATAATCAGTAGTCAAAATGGACTCTAGATGGATTCATCAATTTGTAGCAATAATTTCAGGTCCTAGTAGATGTGGGAAATCGCAATTTGTCATGAATTTTATAAAACATATAAAATCAATGTGTAATGTTGACTTTGAAAATATTTACTGGCACTATTCAGAATGGCAACCATCGTATAATATTCCAAATGTAATATTCAAAGAAGGTATTCCAAATATGAACGATTTTAGTGGCATTTCACCGAACTTAATCATAATAGACGATTTAATGCGAGAGTCAGACGGTCGGGTTGTGGATCTTTTTACTAAAGGATGTCACCATAAAAATATAAGTGTTTTTTTTTATAACTCAAAATCTATTTCATCAAAGTAAGAGACAACGTGATATATCACTTAACGCTCATTACATTGTGTGCTTTAAAAACCCTAGAGATAAAGCTCAAATTCGACATTTAGCCCAACAAATGCATCCAGAAAATCCAAAATTCATTCAAGAAGCATTTAATGATGCAACCTCTGAACCACACGGATACCTGGTAATGGATGTGAAACAAGCAACTCCTGATGAAATAAGATTTAGAACCACAATATTTCCATCTGATGAATATAATTATGTATATGTACCAAAAAAGAAATAAACACATTTTAAAACAAAATACTTCATTATTATATGCATCAACATTAATTTATTTTCCCGTAATATAGGTGATAGTATAAAAAAAAATATATAAAGTAATGTAAGTCATAAAAAAGGTTAGTAACTCAACATGAATCGAAGGGCTAAAAAGTATTCCAATATGGTTAGGGCTCTTTCATTATTGATTCCTAAAGAAAGGAAAGAGATAATAAAAGTAGCCGACAACGGATTAATCCAAACAGTCTGTGAGTGTGCATTAAACGTGTTAAATGGTAACGTCCCAGTTAGTAAAAAACAAAAGTGTAATTTGTCCCGACATAAACAGATATTAAGAAATCTTGTTAAAAGAGGTGGGTCGTGGAAAAAGAAAAAGCAAATCTTAATTCAAAAAGGTGGAAGTGCTTTGCTACCAATATTATTAAGTACGATATTGCAAAGTGTTAGTTAAAAAAAAAATGGAGAATGTTAAAAAAATGATTTTAATACCTCAAGAAAGTACACAAGTTCTAAAAAAATCAACATATTACTTCTACATTTAGTGATTTAGATAAGGATATGTTAAAGTTGTTGAATGAAAAACATCTTGACGACAGAGAAAAGTGGTTACAATATCAACAAATATTACAAAGATATTTACATTTCACCAATCAAGAGCGATCACCACTTCAAATATCAATAGTTGAAACAGATAGTGCTACTAATAAAAAAGAGAGGGGGTTTTGAATCAAACTATACCACTACGACTTGGAGTTAAACATGAAGAAATTTTGGAATCAATACCTCGAACTTATCAACAAGATGCAGCAAATTTGTTAAAAAGGATTGAAAGAGGGAACCTAATTTCATGGGACTCATTTGGTGTTGTTAAAATAGAAGGCATACCAATTACCTCATCAAATATTATTGATCTTATTAATGATTCGATTAGACATATGAAATCATCAAACCCAAATGGCTGGCAACAATTTCTAGATGCACTAAAGAAAATGAATGTCCCCACAAGTTTTATAACAAATCCTAGACTTCGTGATTACATAGATTTGTCTAAAGATGATGTTTTAAACCATTTAGAAAGTACCAAAGATGATATAAAACATACGCATAAGAAACTACTCGATCCATTGTTCAGTTATCCGAAGACCGGAACACACAATTTAATAAACGCAAACGGCTCCACTCTAATTAAACAACAGCAGATAGAACCATCTACATCTACAACTGAGAGTTCGTCCTCTACACCACTACGCAGACCACAAAGACTACCAATTACACCTGAAACCCCGCATAAGAAAAAGTGGAGTACTTTTAAATTATAATATGGAGAATATACTTAGTAAAATTTATTACGATTCACTGAATCCTACTGGTTACACGGGAGCCAAACCGCTTGTAAAAGCTATGAAAAATAAATATAAAGAAAAAGAAGTTAAAGAATGGCTGCAATCCCAAGACACATATACACTACATAAACAAAAACGCAAACATTTCCAAAGAAATCAATATACTGTGTATGATATAGACGAATTGTGGCAAGCTGACTTGAATGATATGCAGGGACTCAGGAAATTTAACGATAACAACAATTACATTCTTACAGTAATAGATGTGTTTAGTAAATATGCATTTTCCGAACCTTTAAAAAATAAGACTGGAAGTGTTGTGATAAGTGCGTTTGAAAAAATAATCAATAATAGTGGACGAAGACCAAAAAATCTTCAAACAGATAAAGGTACTGAGTTTACATCGAAAGAAGTTAGAAAGTTTTTTAAAAAGGAAAACATTAATTACTTTACAACAAAAAATCCAGATGTTAAAGCAGCAGTTGTGGAAAGGTTTAATCGTACTTTAAAAACTAGAATGTGGAGATATTTAACACATAAAAATACTTATAGATATATTGATGTTCTCAATAACCTAATGAGTGCTTACAATAATTCATATCATAGAAGAATAAAAATTAAACCAATTGATGTAAATAAATCAAATAAATTCGATGTTTGGAATAGTTTGTACAATAAATCCATTAACCCACGTAAACCAATATATTCAATGGGTGATAATGTTAGGATTACAAAAGTTAAAGGATATTTTGATAAAGGTTATGAGTCGAGTTGGAGTGAAGAAATATTTAAAATACGGAATATATTAGAGTTTTCAATTCCACTCTACGACCTTGAAGATTTGAACGGGGTTGAAGTAGATGGACACTTTTATGAACAGGAATTACAAAAAGTAATTATATCTAAACATCGGACTTTCAAAATAGATAAAATACTCAACTCTAAAGGAAAAGGTGTTAGTAAGAAAGTACTTGTGAGTTGGTTCGGATATCCTTCAAGTTTTAACTCTTGGATAAAAGCTTCTGAAGTTAAATTGAAAAAATGAACGATCAATTCTATTTAACTCTTCCCAGTAATAGTTATATGTCATACTTTCCGGCTAATACTATTACAAAATTTAAAACACAACTACCTCGTAATATAAAACTTGCTGGTGAATGGGAAGTTGCTTTGGCTGAAGTTCAATATCCAAATTCATTTCTCACAGTCGTTGAACACAAAAATTACATATATATTTATAACAGTGATCCTTTAATCGGGATACTACCATTAAAACTTACTCCAGGAAACTATACCAATGAAAAGAATATTATTGAAGCTTTAAACAATGATATACAAATTGGTAGATATATACAATTTGATTTCGATGAACATTCACAACTTGTATCACTAAAAGCTTTATCAGATGAGGTGACACAAATAGAATTTTCACCAACTTTAGCCATGCAGTTAGGTTTTGATCCCTTGGAGACAGATTTAATTAATAACAACATAGCATCATATCCTGCTAATGTAGGACTCGGCCTACCAAGTCAAATGTATATTTACTGTGATATAATAGAATCACAATATGTTGAAGATGTTATGAGTCAACTTCTGAGAGTTGTGAATATAGACTCGTCTAAATATAGATATGCATCGCATTCGATGGTTGAATTTTCTAAACTCCATTATGTACCAATCTTGAGAACCGATTTTGATAGTTTGGAAATTGATTTAAGGGATACATTTGGCACTTCATTACCATTCAAGTTTGGGGCGTTAAGTGTGAAACTTCATTTTAAACGACGCAATTACAATGAATCAAATGAACTTATATGATCCTTATCTAGCTTATTACAGACATCAAATTGGTGGTGGAGTACTTAGTGTATATAAAGATACCCCATATCAGAGAGGTCATGGGAAAGGAAGTTTTCTTGGGGGTCTTATGCGGACTATAATACCATTAATAAAGGATGGCAGTAAAACTATTGGTCGTGAAGCTTTAAAATCTGGAATAAATATTTTAGGCGACATAGTACAAACAGGAGATCCTAAATATGCACTTAAAAATAGAATGAAAGAATTTACAGGAACGTTAAAACATAAAGCTGACAAGAAAATTGATTCAGTAATGTCCGGATCTGGATATAAAAAGAAGAAGATGAAAGTAACAACTCAGTCTCTTACAAAACTCCTTAGGAAAAGGGTCAAGAAAAATAAAGTGAAAAAGTATATCTTTTCCTAATAACATGGCATTTCTACACCAACAATCTTGTGAGTGTACAAAATCGGAACTAGATTTATTTACAATACCTGCAACACAGACGAGTATAGAAAGTGGACAATGGATACAATATAAACCAATATCTGCATTATCCGATGATTCACCAATTGAGTTTGTTATCCCAGGTCAAGGAGACGAATATATTGATTTATCACATACTATGATAAATTTTAAAGTAAAAATTTTAAAATCTGATGGTTCAAGTTTAACAGAATCAGACAAGGTTGGACCTGTAAATAATTTTCTACATGCATTGATTGGACAATTGGACATATATTTGAATCAGAAACTAGTTTCTCCACCAAATAATACTTACCCTTATAGATCGTATATTGAAACGTTATTAAACTATGGGTCTACTGCTAAAGAATCTCACTTAACATCTGCATTATGGTATTCAGACAAACCGGGGTACTTGGACGATATCAACGATGGGAACAGCGGACTTGTAAAACGACGTACATTTACAACTTTAAGTAAACCTGTGGATCTAATAGGACATCTTCATAGTGACATATTTAACCAAGAAAAGTTTCTTCTAAATGGTGTTGAATTACGTCTTCGTCTGATACGAACAAGGGATGCTTTCAGTCTTATGTCATCAGAATCTGTATATAAAATAAACTTAATGGAGGCAAATCTGTTTGTTAGAAAAATGAAAATTAATCCTTCTGTCCTTATCGCACATACTAAAACACTTGAAATACGTTCTGCAAAATATCCTATCACAAGGGTGGAAGTAAAAGCACTCACTATCCCTACAGGTGTGCAAGGAAAGGCGTTAGATAACATTTTTCTTGGTCAACTACCAAAACGTGTAATTATTGGTTTAGTTAGTAATAAAGCATTCAATGGAGATTTTAAAGCCAACCCATACAACTTTAATCATTATAAAACCAATTTCTTTTCGCTTTATATTAACGGGCTTCAAATTCCTTCAAAACCAATTCAACCCAACTATGAAACCAACAGTTTATATGTACGTGCTTACCACACATTGTTTTCTGGGACAGGAATTCATTTTATGAATGATGGAAATGCTATACTGAGAGATGATTACCCAAAAGGATATTGTCTGATGGCTTTTGATTTGACACCCGACCTCTCAGCAAATTTAATGACACATTGGAATCTTATACGACATGGGAGTTTACGAGTTGAAATCAGATTCGAATCGGCATTGACTGAAACTGTATCGTATATGGCGAATTTGATAATTTTTTAGAAATTGATAAACATCGAAATATTATATCCGATTTTGGTGGATAAAACAGACAGTAAAGTGTAAAATAATCTAGTTTACAGAACGAATCCAAATCACTAAGTTGTGTTAAACAATGAATAGTCTAGAGATACAAAACTGTTTGTCCCAACTGCCTATTTCTAATACTGGAGTCTATGCATCAGATCAATTACCACTTCTAGCTAGACCATGTTCTGCATTTGTTGTAAACACTGACCCCCATTTTAGACCCGGCTCACATTGAATTGCGATTTTTATAAGTTCTACTGGAAGATTGGAATATTTCGATAGTTATGGAATTGCACCGATAATTCGTTCGCACCTACAATTTATTCTAAACAATTCAACATCGTTTGTGTACAACGATCAGAAGTTACAAAGTGTTTATTCAACTGTGTGTGGTAAATATTGTGTACTTTTTTTATATTTTCGTGCAAATGGATATACAATGAGAGACTTTATTTCATTATTTATTGAAAATGAATTGTGTAATGATATATTCATATCTGATTTGTTTAATTGTATATACATGTAGTGAGTTTGTATTATATATATAAATAAATTATGTGAATGAGAAAAAATATGAGTCTTAATTTTATGAAAAAAAAACCTTATAATTTCCATTATATTTATATATCTTGATTTTGTAATAATAAGTCCCACCACCAATTTTCAAGGGCTTTGGACCTTCATTCATTGTATCAAAAAATGGTTTCAACAAATTTATGTATTTAGGTTTTATCTTAAATAAATAAATTTACTTAGTGAAACAAATATATATTTTTTTAATAGTTATAAACGAATAATGAAAAAAAAGTGGTGAATTTAAACAAGGCTGGTTTAAACCTATTATTACTCTCAAGATATTATAAATATATATATTGTATAATGACTGTAAGAAGTCAATAGTAGGTGCATACATAAAGTTATCACAAATATTATGTATTCTTGTACAAGTCTACTTCGAATACAATTATTAATATTAGAAGAATTGTATTCAAGAAAAGTACTTACCATCAACATACTATTTATTTATTCACATCAAACATTTTGTGGCTGACTTTTTTTTTATTTACCATCAAATATTGATTTACAGATTTTTAGGCCTGTCGTCGATCAACATTTGTTGGGCATACC
>JAGFPH010000368.1:612914-623617 GCA_018207615.1 Philaenus spumarius
TTACAGATTTTTAGGCCTGTCGTCGATCAACATTTGTTGGGCATACCCATGATGTAATTTTTTTTGTAAACATTTGGACATCATTATGATTTATCCATTGATGTTATTTTATATGTGAGGCTGAACATGAGTACCAAATATTTGTGATCACAAAGTATGTCTTATAAAGTACAATCATTTGAATACCATTAGTACTCCCAAGATGACACAGCTACTTTTTCGTTTATATAATTCAACTATAACAACTGTTTTACTGAATGAAATTTCCAGTACTGATACTCCATGAGTTACACCTCTTTACATTTATTTAAGTCTGGAAATAAAGATGGTAGACATTCACATTGTGAATTTTTTTAAACGATTAACTTTTTTTATATAGTGTTTATGATGTATATGAATAAGTAATTACTGAAAAAATATCCCTCCCCCAATATTGCTTGTGACTAACAGTTAACGAAACAGTTAAACATTTTATTTAAACTGCATTACATATATTTTATTTAAGAGAGAAATGTCCATGTGCTAGAGTATCTACATTATTGGTTAGAATATGTCTTTTTATATCCTGGGCTGATAGTGACAATTTGTTAGTCTCAATTGTAAATACATTATGCTGGTAACTACGAATGCTGTTATTTCGGGTGTATAGATCTTTATTGTTAAATAGACAGTCGTAATAATTTTGAAAAGTTTTTTTTTTTTCAACAACACTTTTATTAATGTCTTTGGCTCTTTTAGTGATCTTCTCAGCAACGTTTACTGCATACAATTTGCTATGAAGACCAACAAATTCTTCTATAACCCTACCTGATTCCTCATCCTTGAACTTACCCAACACCTTTTTATTAGTGATGGAGTACAGGGGGTGATTTATCGGGTAGTTACTGGTGTCAAAATGTGTCATGTTTAGTTTCATGTCTTCATACATGTCATCAGTCTGTATTTCATATATGAAGCTGTCTGTGTCACCATATAGCAATCTTAACCTCTCAATACCATATGTAGGGAGCATTACTTCATAGTGGAAGTTATACATATGCACTTTACTGATATCTAGAATACATTGACCTAAATATATCGGTTTGTTAAGTGTCATTTTCGTCTTTGCCAAGTGTATTCCCACAAGATTTTCATTATATATAGTTCTGTCTAGGAAGTTACATTTGGCAACCAACTTTTCCACTTTAGCTGCTGAAGAAACAAGTTTAATGTCCATGCGGTTTCTTACATTTTCCATAGATTTTCCAAAGACAGCGTTAACCATCAATTTATAAAAATCTTTCTCAAAATCTGTAGTGGATATTGTCCGTAGTCTAGTATTTAAATCAACGTACTGTTTAAGCCATGCCGACTGTTTAAATTGAATTACTCTATGAATCTTTTTTAGTATAAGACCATGTAAAATTGCCTGTTTAAAAGCTTTGTAGTGAATGATATATTTTTCCTTATTATACAGAGTAGTCATTAGTCTCTTATTAACTCCCTCACCTCTTTGTTCACAACAGAAAAGAAAATCATTGTGTAAGTTGTGTAGGGTCTCAGGGTAAGTTAGATCTACTTGGAGGATGTAACCTTCGTCGGATGTATCAGATATGGACATTATATTTAACTGATTAATCTCTGTTTCATTTAAAAACTTGAAGGCATGTGTAGGTAGATGCTGTACCATAATTTTACAGGGTGGCTAGCGACAGGGAAAACAGGGAAAACCTGGAAAAGTCAGGGAATTTTACTTTTCTGGAAAAATCAGGGAAAAGTCAGGGAATTTTGGTTAAGGTCAGGGAAAAATAACATTTCTAAGGAAAATGGTTAAAAATAACTATTTAAAATCATAGATTAATACAATTTTTAATTGAGAAAATAATCATTAAAGATAAGATGAACTTCTAAATTAATCAATAAGAAAACTACGTATTCTGATATGTAAAAACAATTATCGGCAAGTTTCGGGAATGATTGTGGCAGCTTGTGATAATGCACTTGCCGTGATATGATCTTGAAATTTTTCCCTAACTTGCTGTTTCTAAAAATGTTAGTTTTATAGATAAATATTTTTGAATTTGGGTATCTTCATATCAATGAATTAAATATTCAATGCAAATCTGTACCGGTAGTTGGACTGCAAAAAAACAATTAGTTATTTCTTTTGTTATAATATAATAAAATATAGTTTGAGTAATTCATTGTTTAATTTAATATTTATAGTCATAAATGTGTAATTTGCAACTGCTGGTGGTTGATACAGTTCCATGGATAGTATTAAATATTTAACTGTTATAATATTATTGTGTTTATTTAAATATTGAATTAATTTCCTAAAAATTGTATTGCTCACCAATATAATTTGATTGATTTACTAAAATAAAATTAGCATGGTTTTGTTTGTGCTTTTTCTAAGATTGGTCAGGGAAAAAGTTATTTAGTCAGGGAAATGTCAGGGAAAAGTCAGGGAATTTCAAAAGGTCATATCACTAGCCACCCTGATTTTACCATAGAGGTTGTTCGCATCAACGTAGGTAATATATTTAGATGGTTTTGTACTGTCGAAACGAGAGGGACAATCTTTATTATTAGCACAAGCGTAACGTTTGCAAAATTGACTGATTCCACCACGAATCCCTTGTTCAAACATGAGATACATGTCAAAATCAGTCAAAAGTTCTAGTTTTACATCTGTTACTTTTAACATAGCGTCCCAAGCGTAACCAGGTAAAGTGTAATAGTATGACGGATCCAGGTTGTATGTTTTTATTGATACATCTCTAAAATGTTCGAAAACATCTGCCAAGATTAGTACATCAGCCATTAAATAAAGGTACGAGTATTCACCTAATGTTTTTACATCAAACGTATGCCACAGAGTTTGCGCATGTACGTAATCATCACTTGTAGTCTCGGAATTACTTAAACGACTGTAAAAAGCTTCTATAGGAGGTAGTTTTGTTTCCTCTAATTTTTCACTGTCTGTGGTATACTCATATGGGAATATGCCTTTTCTACTCATTAAGTGAAATTTCTCCTGTTCATTGAATTTTATTTTGGTATTTTTAAAATTTTGTTTCCCAAGGTTTTCTGCTAGTGTTGCTAGACTACTAGGCAAGAAACGAAATGTATCTAGGAACCTAATTTGCATGGTCTGTCTTTTACCATGTTCCACTCTGATGGTTTTTGAAAATGAAATATATTTTTCCTCGGAGTTTGGAATAACTTGAATTTCCTCACTATCGTAACCTAGCTCTCTCACAATAAAATGACTATCATAACCTGTCAAATTATGCATAAACACTGGTACAAATCTTTGGTCTTGGAAGTTTATGTTACATGAGTTATGTGCTGGACCTCTATATTTCCCTGTAGCATGGTCATGATCGCGGACTTTTTTATTTGTTTCAGGAAAATCACCCTTTTTACAAATATGACATATTTTAGAACTAACATGGTATTCTTCTTCATCTGGGGTTAATGGTAACATTTGAAGTCTATTAGCATACAAAAGTTCATTCATTCGCTTGACATCTTTTTTTATCGTCTGCATAAAATGTTTTGCAGTATCTTGCCCCCGGAATACTCTAAGTTCAGAAAATACATTTTCACTGTCCTTGATGAGGTAAGCATAACTGTATGGTATGTGTTTTTGGTATTGAGTTGTATATTTATGTTGGGGGTTGGAGAATGGGCCTTCAATCGGGGTTAAAATACTTTCAAAGTCAGCGTATACAACAAATCTAACTCTGTGACTACGATTATAATTTTTAAAATGTATTTCCTTTTCTACAGGCATGTCTGTACGTAACGGTGCATTTATAGCACATAACATCCTGTGTTCTTCTAATTTTTGAAATCTAGTTTTTCCATACCGATCATCAAAATATGCAAAACATCGTTTACATACTTCTACTGAATTGGCTCGTTTAGTCAGTTGGTTTCGAACTAATGTGTTAAAATTTGATATATATGAGTAATGGGAATGATTCCCTTTCTCACATGTATACAATAGATCGCGATGGTCATTTTTTTCTTCTTTACAAACTTTAATGGGGTATACATTGTCCTTTTCATCAATTCCAAAAATGTTAACACTAATGTTGTTGACTTTTTCAAATTTAGGGATGTCATTAATTTTAACAGGATACTCGATACAATTCCAATTATATTTCATATCGAGTTCTGGTTTATTAGTATATTAACTCGTCTGATTGGCGTGTTTCAGTTCAACAAAGGGTGTCAACACAGCATACTTGAAACAGAAATTATCACTATTTTGCACATTTATTACAGAGTGTGTATTTTTATTTTTTTTAGGTAGATCAATAAATCTACTACCCCTTAAAGGTTTGTATTTATTAACTCTTATTTAAAATTTGTGAAGTTGGAAAAAAATAAACCCTGAACCTTTCAACTCGTATTCACTTTTTTCACGCAATATTTTCTCCAAAGATGTGTTACAAAACTCGTCCAAATCTGTGCTATGAAAAAGAGGAATGTTACGAGTTTTAAAGCTACGCATACACATTTCTTTCTTAAAATTAATAAACTCACATTCAATAAAAATGTTGGCTTTAATTGCTTCATTAGTTATTAAAGAATCTTTTAATACATTGATGATATGGGGTTTTAACACATTGAAGAAAAAACCATGTAGATTAACAACTAAGTCAATGAATTTATTAAGAGTGTATGTTTTAAGTCTGCTTTCAAAAGATGTTTCTATTTCTATAAAAACATTGTCCGGTTTTGAATGTGATGTGCTGGGTTGAGGTGTGTTATCATCAATGTTGTGTGAAGTACTTGGTTGTGAGACATGTTTTTTTAGTATATGAATTTTAATGTGTTGAGTTAAATTATCTTTTCTGTTAAATGATTTTTTACATATTTCACATTTGTACATATCATCACTTTTCTGAGTATGTATTAGTGAATGTCGTTTTAACGTATCTGCTTACGGGAATGATTTTTTACAGATATCGCAATTAAATAATTTATCTTGACTACTCGTGTATGTTTATTAAGAGATTTTTTAGAAGCAAATGATTTATTGCAAAGAGAACATAATTCAGACATGTTTATATGAAGTACTATACAACACTGGAAAAACAATAAAGTAAAACTTACCACTTTAGTAGATCGGAGAGATAATACAGTAGCTGTGTCACTTCGAACTGATGAATAAACAATGGACCTTACCTTTATATATACTGTTGTCAACATAAGTTTCTAATTACTTATTTTTGTATTTACGCTGTTGGCATATTGTGAAATGGTGTAGAAAGTTTAAATATTGGCTACAATAACAATCTATAGAATAGTGAATTAACCTTGGTCAACTTTCTTAGGAAATATTTACTGTTTTAAATCTCTAAGTTGTATTTACCATCAATAAATGGAATACGAGCATACCCTTTCTAATGACTTAAGGCGTTTCGATAGAAATAGGCACTTTTGCAATGGTATACTCAAATAGTTTCACTACTCAGTGAATTATTTTGGCGTGCTTACAACTTCCAGCTTTGAGAATGTCTAATTAATATTATGATCTATTACGTTAAAAGATCCTTTTTAATAAATAATCCTTTTTGTGATAAAAAAGTTTGGTGTGGGAAGAAGAGGGTAAATATGTTATGAAAACAAATGTTTTGTTATATTTAATAACTTGTTTATTGATACTTATAATTATAATATATACAAAACATGTTATTTAATTTACACAAACTCAATATCACCCATTTCACCTTTATATAATAACGACATTCTATCGGATGAGGTGTTGTAATCAGTAGCTATTTTCTCCGTTATTGCCAGTGCAAATCTCTTGGCTAGGTATACTTTCAGAAAAAAACAGTCTCCAACCAGTCCTTCTAAAACGATTATTACTGCATCTCCGTATCGCGTCCTAACTCTCTCAAACTGTATGATGCTGTAAGGAACTCCAATCCTTAAATCTGACAGTTTAGTTGTTTCCTGGGATTTTACAGTGTTCAGATATCCTTTGAGATGTTCCATTTTTTTTAACTGTAATCATAATATGTAAAGAAAATAGTAAATATATTGAATGGTTTTTGTTTTGTTTTGTTATTATTTTTACTATTATTCGTTTTTAGCCCATGCATTTAAGATTGATATATTTTTTTAAATTCAGTAAATAAACGAAAAATATTATCTATATAAATTTAATAGAGTAAATAATACTGTATTTTAGTATATTCACATAATTTGTTTGATGTTAGTATTGGGTAGCGTATTTATATTGTTCATCAATTTGGTATATTCCAAAGTAAAAATACTCCTTTGTATAATTATAAATATAAGCAGTTCAATACTCACCAAATATGTTTCCCCCGTCAGATGCTTGTAGTTCTAAGTTGATGGAATTAGTGCTCTTTGTAGGAGTCAAACCCCTTTTTATATCAGCAGAAAGAGAAAACTCTTTGAAATATGTTACCAAAAATAAAAAAAAGAAAGTTGTTTTTCATCATTATGTTTATAGATGAAGGGGTATTGCTTACGAAATAAAATAAAGGAAAAGATGTTTGATGGGTGACCTTGGGTAAGGTTTAAAAAAGGTGGGGTTTGGATTTATTTTTAGTCATGGATCCACCTGTATTAAAAGAAAGAGTTGATTTTAGCCTTAGGTTTATAGGGGAGAGGGTAACCTTGGATATGGTTTAAAAAATATGGGGGTGGGATTTATGGTTAGTCAAAGTTTTTGGGGAGGTTGGGGTGCATTTTTGGGGTGAGGGGTGACCCGGGAATAATTGGGTGGAATTTTTAGGGAGTGATCAGGGAATAATGGGTGGTGGGTGGAATTTTAGGGGTGGAGGGATGAGTTTTTGAACCTGGGGCTAGAAAAAGGGGGTGGTAGGAGGGTTTTGAAGGGGATCCCGGTGTGGTGAGGGGAATTTTCTGGTCTGGGGTGGGAACAAGGGGGTGGTAGGTGGGAGGCGGTGGGTGGAATTTTTGGGCCGGGGGCGGGAAAAGGGGGTTGTATGAGGTATTTTGGGGGTGGAGGGAGGAAATTTTGGGGCAAATTTTTGGGTTGGGGGTGACCCTTGGATCCACCCGGATCCACCTGGGGTATATCCATCCTTTCCCCTCTACTAGCACCTAACAGGAAATATTCTACGGGTCGGTTTGACCCACCCAGTCGGTTTTGCCCCACTCTCCCCTAATCTTTATGCAATATAGGCTATACAACAATTCCAGAAGAGGTTGTTAAAAAAAATTACAATACTGTCTTATTGTGGTGTTAAGCTTTTTTAACATAAATATCTTTAATATTACTAAATGTGCCTAGTTATAAGATTTAATTTTTTTTTAGAATTACATTGATAGGCAATGGTCTTTATAGACCAACTGTCAGGTTGGTAAAACCTTTAACAGTTAAGCTTAAATTAAATCTGATATAAACTATATTATACTACAAACATACACATATACATGTACACTAATACAAACTGCCATACTTATTTTCATTCATACATACAACAATACAGACAACTACAAAAATATATAATATTTATACATATAACTTAATTTCCCCGGATATGTATGTTTAGTAATAAAAGTTTTGTATTAATCCCCACCTATATTGCCATATTTGTTGGAAATATTACGCAATCCCTTCTATTAAGATATTGCCCAAATTCATCTCTGGACAGTAAAAATCTACGAAGCAATGTCTTCAAATTTATTTTATTATGTTTATGATCCAGCGCAACCGGATATGCTTACAAATAACTATTTGTTATTATGACTTAACGCCAGCAATCATTTTGAGGTTTTCGTTCAATTTAAATTTTCATATACACATTACACATGTTTCGGACCTGCATCCATCGCCAGATGATGGAAAACACTTAATTAAAAATATTCAAGATGAACATAAAATGAACTCATCCACATAACACTCACGCACCCGACGATGGTCGATTAGGTCCAAAACACTTGTAGTGTATATGTGAAAATTTAAATTGAAAGAAAACGATTGCTGGCGGTAAGTCACGAAAACAAATTGTAATTTATTTTAATATAGGACAGTGTGTATCAAAATGAAAACATCTTATTCCTGTAAATTGCATAAAGAGTAATCGAAATTACCTCTCTCTGCCCATGGTCTATTGTTTAAGTATAATAATTCCCTCTTATATTTTATAATCTATTTTATTGTTGAAATATTAAAAAAATCATTTAGGCCCTACATAAGTTTTAGTACCTAGTTCTAAATCTAATGTTTTATAAATATGATGGCAACGGCTGCTCATCGTAGCAAACAAATTATCTTGTTTACTGTGACAAGAAATATCTTCGACTACAGCAAAAATAAACCTAGTAGTTATTTAATTAACAAAATCTTATCTTTATACAATAAAGGCTTTACAACAATTTCAGAAGAGTAAAGGAGTGAGCGTAATAAAAATACTGAAAACACAATTTTTATGAAAAATTCTAAAGAGACACACAAGAGCTTAATTTAGAAGTTTAATTTATGAACTTGTGGCTGAACCTAAAGAAATCATGTTTTTGCTATTTACAATTATACTAGTGTAAAAAAACAAATCATAGGATAGTGAAAAATTAAATTACTAAGTTATGTACATAAGTAATAATCACTGTGATATATATGTGTCTGAATGTGGACGAACCAACAAAAGAGTTTATTAAACTAGCATAATACTACAGACAGATTTATTTTACACAACATACTCTGACTTTGGTATCTACTATTACCTATGTGAGTCAAAACTTAAACTATTTTGCTACAAAATGATACCAAAAGCACCTTTGTAATTGTTCCAGCCAAGACCACGTTGAGCTAAATACGGCCCATACTTCTCCTTCAACATCAGGACGAGGTAAGTGCTTAAAATAGTTGTAATTGTTAATAGATCTCAAGTCACTTGGTAGAACTTAAGATTTGTAACAGACATCTTTCTGAAACACTAGTAGCAATTATTTTTCAATAGTTGGTATAGATTTACTAGTATGTAACTTCTACCTTGTGAAACGGTATATCCTTTAACTGGAAACTGTCACTTTTATTATTCACAACAACATTGTACACTTGGACTGTTCAACTTAGTACCGTAGTTATGATTTAAAATAATAGATTTATTTCCCTGAAAGTTTTAAGAATCTTATAACATGAGTCTTTCTTGAATTTTGAAGATCCCAAGTCTAATTTTATGTACTTTACTTTGGAATGTAGACTGGTGTATTCACAATGAAACAACAACCGTCCATTTACATAAGAGGAAAGGGAGCTTTAAAAACAAGAAAAATTAATATATAGTACACTAAAACCTCGTTTATCCAAAAATTCGGTTTATCTGGACAAAATTTTGAAAAATTTATTTTTTTATTCTGTAAATATTTTTTTATACAGTAATTGAACTCGTGACCACAACTCCTCTTGATTTACCATCATAATTGTAACTTCTTGTTTTGTAAGAAATACAACACAATGCAATAAATGTACAGTAATAACAACAACTAACATTGTAATTGGCTTTGTATGTTACCTCTGAAGCCAAAAACAGTAATTTAAGCGAAGACTGTGTGACAGTGCCGAGCGTAAAGTGATAAAATTATGGACGGTACTGTTCTGTTGAGCCAAGTAATTTTTGCGCGCAATATAATGTGACAGAAGCTGTTCCAGTTCAGTTAGTCAGTGTAGCCATTACAGTAGCGAAGTTATTCAGCAGTTGTTTGTATCCAGTGTGTTAAGTTAATTCTAAGTTAATGTTAAGTTCTATTTATTCAAATCAGTTTTTAGTTTAGTAGAAATCAGTGTTGTGAACTCGTGGTAAAATTCCATTAAAAAGGAAGATCGTTGTTACGATAAATAAAATAAATTGGAGGCTGTTTTTCAGATTGACAGAGGTTGATTTTTCCTTAAAACTGTAGCCAATAATGGTAAAAAACGCCAAAATCGGTTTATCCGAAAAAAAATTTATCCGGAAAGGGTCTGGTCCCATCAATTTCAGATAAAAGAGGTTTCAGTGTATTGGTTTAAATACCTAATGGCAGCTTTTTATCTGAGGGGTTAGTATTACTCAAGAAGGTAGAGTAGAGGTGGGCCAGACTAAACTGAGCGCTGGTGATGACGTAACGTTTGACCTAGCCTCCCTCACTCGCCACACACCTGCTATACATCGCGCTTGTTCCATAAATAGATTAACAATAACAGACACAATCTCACCCTCAGTCTGTTGTTGTAAGTGGTCATGTACGCTTGTTTCTCGCTAGGATTTCCAAATAGGGCAGAAGTTGTTCCAAATAACACTTATGGCCCTAGAGGAAGTTACATACCAAATTTCATTCCAATCCGTTAGGTAGTTTTAAAGAAATCGTGATTTAATAACTTTGATCCCCCAAACCCCACCTAAAATTTCGAATTTTTCAAACCCTTTCTTAGTAAGCACCTATGGCCCTAGAGGAAACTACATACCAAATTTCATTCCAATCCGTTACGTAATTTTGAAGAAATCGTTTTTTAATAACTTTGATCCACCTATGGCCCTAGAGGAAGCTACATACCAAATTTATTCCAATTTATTCGGTAATTTTGGAAAAATCGCGATTTAGTAATTTTTACCCCCAAACCCCCCTAAAATTTCAAATTTTTTAAAACCCTTTTTTAGTGAACACTTATGGCCCTAGAGGAAGCTTCATACCAAATTTCATTCCAATCCGTTAGGTAGTTTTAA
>JAGFPH010000368.1:624510-634915 GCA_018207615.1 Philaenus spumarius
TTAGTAATTTTTACCCCCCAAACCCCCCCTAAAATTTCCAATTTTTATACCCTTTTTTATTTGAACACTTTTGGCCCTAGAGGAAGCTTCATACCAAATTTCATTCCAATTTATTCGGTAATTTTGGAGAAATCGTGATCTAGTAATTTTTACCCCCTAAAATTTCAAATTTTTTCAAACCCTTTCTTAGTAAGCACCTATGGCCCTAGAGGAAGCTACATACCAAATTTCATTTCAATCCGTTCGGTAGTTTTTGAGAAATCGTGATGAGTGAGTCAGTGAGTGAGTGAGTGAGTGGTATTTCGCTCTATAGATCATCATTAATATCAACTTGATGATTACCGTACTTTATTTCTTGTAAAAATCCGATTATTTTTTTTAGGATAAGCACTACTAAACTACAGTTTTATATGATTTTATTGTTTTTATGTAGCAAACCATAATGTCCATTTGAATAGTATAGTACCTACAGTGTAGTATAATGTCCACAAAACAACGAATATTATGTAAGCTAAAAGTAATAGTACAGTTTATAGCGATAGCTGTGCAAAATACCTCACTACAAGATAGTTTGGTAATGGAATACATGATATTTAGCCATTTAATCCGATACTAGATTAAAGCATTGACAGAATAGCACGAAAACCAGGATTTTCCCTTGCAGTATCCGTCAGCCAGGTCATTGGTAACGTCAGCGTACTCGAGCGATGGGCGCTTGGGGAAGGGAGGCATATTCAGTCTGGCCCACCTCCTCTACTCTACCCATCTTGAGTATAACTTACTTGATCAAGGTCCCCTAGTTGAATCTGAAAACTAAAAAGCTTGGTAATCATTTTTTTTAAACATCTTTACTTTTGTTCTAGTAAGACAGGATGTGGAAAATACAGTATATTAAAAGCAAAGAAAGGCAGATAATAACCGCAAGAATATTAATTAGTGTGTTGCATTTAAACTGACTGGTTGAACAATAGTGCATCCAAAATAATAATATATTAGTAAAAAAAGTACTTTATATCAAAAATGTGAGGTGTAGCTGCCTCAAATAAATCTATTAGAAAAGTGAAATTTTCCTCTTATACCTTGACGTGTCAACTTCAACCTTAAAACCTAACTGTCAAAACTGTATTGCGATATAGGCCTTGACTTCAAATTAGAATAATATTAAGGACGTGGCAAAGGCCAATGATAATCTTGGCAGATTAAACCTAGGACCTTAGTATGTTTTAATGACAAAATTATTGAAAACTGAATACATACTACATCTAAGAAGCAGTATAATTTTATTGAATAGGCAAACTTCTTGTAAAAACCATAGCTTCCTGTATCTGTCAAATTTTTCCTTAATTGTTGAAGGTTGTTTATCCTGCCACTGGTAATATTTGCAAACAATGACAAATCAGAGCAGTTCACTACAGGGAGATTGTTTAAGAAAAGTATATAAACCTACAAACATCTTTAACACCATCCTAATCTCTGGGTCTCGGGCTGCTTGACATGGTTTGCAATCAATTCATTGCATTCAATATTTTGCTTATAAGAAGACACTTAAATCAGAAATATAGAAAAAGTGTGTATTAGAAGTGAAACTATTTTGGCTCTAGAAACAGTTGTTTTCAGAATTGCTCTCTTTGCATTTGATATATTATATGATTGGTTTGAGATTAGAAATCGTTTAAAATGTATGTATTTTTGAAGTGATAACTTCTATTGGCCCGTTGGGCACTTTCGACTTGGCTATGTTTTCGAAATCTCGCGTCACGCCAGATTTATCGCGAGATCTTGCATCACGCCAGATTTCCCGCGAGATCTCGCATCACGCCAGATTTCTCGCGAGATCTCGCGTCACGCTTTTGTTTAGACACAAGTCAGATCGTGGAGAGGGAATATTATTAATACATTATTTACATTTATTAGCATAGCAATCAAATTAACACATAAGAATTAGTTAATATAATATAACAGCTGATTTCGCCCATCATCTGTAATTCTTAAACAAAACCCAGCGTAGATTATATTTTGGGGTTATGTTTACAACTTCAACCATTAAAATTTCTTGTGATGTTAATTTTCTTATATATTAGTTATACAACTTGTAACACTAACAGCCATGTAACAGAAAAGCTACACGATGAAAAATAAATCAGCAGTTTCCCATAATGTCTAAAAGCACAGAGGTTTGGTCTAAATAAATAAAATGACGCAATACATATATAATAATAACCATTTATAATTTTTATATATATATATAAATTTCTTAATGACGCAAAATAATTACAGTAGAATCATTTTTGATAAATAAAAAATAAAAAGCAGACTATAAAAGTAGGTAAAATAAAAGCAGACCTAAAAGATATATTAATATGTGAACGTATGTAACGTGTAAGAACTATGTAAGAAGTCATTTAAATAATTACGGTTGAAGTGAACAGTTAATGAAGACAAGCAGTAATATAATAATAAACATTTTAATTAGGCAGAGACAATCCAAAAGCAACTTATGAAAAAATAATAAATACATGTATAACAAGACACAACATCAGCGTATACATCGAGATACGGAAGGCCTAGCACAGTGTGGCGTACGTGCGAATTTGCACGGAGAGTTCTGAGAGAAGTATGTTTAACAACGCAAGAGAAGAGAAGAGAGGAGAGAGAGAACTCAATATGGCGTAATGGACTGTGTGTACAGTAAGTGGTAGGTGGTGTGAAATTCGTCAAGAAATGTAGTTTCTTCAGCAAAATAAGAATAAATCTTATTTAAAAGGGAGGTAGAGGTGCTTCTACGTTAGTGGAAATGGGGAAAACAGAATCAATGCAGTGAATCTTGAGAAAAGTGATGTAATAAAAGGTCGCCATGTGCTTTGACAAAAAACACGCGATATGCTTCGAGACACTTTGTGTAAATTGTGTTAACAACAAAAAATCCTAGGTAAAAAACAGTGCAACGAGTAACGCAGTAAGTAATAATGGCCATAGGACATATTTTTTAGTCTGCAGATACGAAAATTTTAATTGTTCTAAAAAGTAACTTCTTTTGATTTCTATTGCGTCATATCTTAAGATAGGGCTGACAAAACTTTGTATAATTGTAAAGAGTTAATTGATTTGTTTGTATAATTGTTTTATGACGTTGATATTTTTTGTTGTTGTAAATATTCATTTCTAATTATGTTTGAGTAAACAAATAGTTGTTGCCACAATGTCTTGAATTTCTTTATTCAGCCACGAACATCCAGCTAGCTTGTACTTTAACAGCCAGGTTTCCACCCCTGAGGAAATTAAATTAATTTAATAAATGTTTTACAGTAATTGATAATTATGGATAGATAGATGCTAATAGAGCATAAATGAGGTTATATGTGGATTATTATACGTACTACGATTACTATTTTTTTTAATTATTATTATATGAGCTAAGTGAAGGTGATAGTAAGGTTTTGAAAGTAAGATGAATTAAAGTAAGGTGGAGCATAAGGTGTAATTTTACATTGGAGTTAGGGGAGATATATGATGTGATGAGTTTAGGTAAATGGTGATTTTATTATTGAAGTAAGGCAATAGGCCTAAGAGGTGTTTTAAATGATTTGAGGTATTTTATGAGCGACGACTTCTGGAGATAAGGTGAATACTGAAAGAGGTGAAGGAGAGGTATTAATGATTGTTGAATAATCCACATATAGCATTTTATTTTTGTTTTGAACATTTTTTTTATTTTTGAATTTTTTACCGAACCCCATTTTTTTTTTTTTACACATTATACTTAAGATATTTTTTATTTTTGCAACACCTTCCGTTGCAAAATGGCGTCCAACTCGGGGCTGTTAAACGAAGGCGAAATGGATGTCGTGGCGACTTTAGGGACTTTTTGAGGCATTGTGGCAGACAACTCAACCTCAAATTATTGAATACAATTTTAAAACATGGCAAACAGGGTAGAAGAGTTAGGCCTGAATGATTCAGGTTTAGAGTTTTATCAGTCCATAAATGAGAGTGCACAGAATAGGGAAGAGGAGTTAGAAATGAAAGAGACAATTAAAGATAAGCCTAGTGAAAGTTTAAAGGAGGTTAGGTCAGATGACAAAAGTGTGGGAGATAAGTTTGATGTAATAATGCAGTTCTTGAATTCAAAGTTTGAAAGTTTTAACAATAATCTAAACAGCAAAGTTGAAAATTTAAGTGTTAAATTGGAAGAGAATAAAGTAGAAAATAAAGTAAACAATGATAGTTTAAAAACTGAAATAAAAAATTTAAGTGTAAAATCTGAAGCTAGTTATAACGATTTAAGTATGAAGTTGCAAAATGAAATGGAAATAATGCGTAAGGAGTGTAGAGATTTAAGAACGGAGAGTGACCTAAAATTTAGTGAACTTGTTAATAGCATGAATAGTAAAATAGGGGTAATCGATAACAAAGTAAATGAAACTGCCAGATCTTTTGAAAATAAGTTGGTATACATAAATGAGAGCTTAACTGATAAAGTAAAAGTAGAGGAAGATAAATGTCTTGAAATTGACGGCAAGGTTGAAAATGGCCTAATTAAAATGAATGAACAAATGGATAAAAAATTTGTTGTAGTAAATAAAGAAATAGAACAAGTGAAACAAAAAACAAAAGATCTGGAAGAGGATTTTACTAGTAAGATAGATTCTAAATTTAAGAATGTTAGTAATAATTTGGAAGAATTTAAAAATGATATTGAAACAAGGTTAGACAGTAACTCAGTAGTTATGATTGGTGATGCAAGAAATGAAACGGTAGTACCAGATTTTTATCATGAGAAAAGAGAACCACATCCAAAAACTTTTTTGAATGCTTTAGAAATGTTTAATAGATGTAGACAAGATAAATGGGAGTTTAAGAAAGTACTAATTAGGAAATATTTTAAAGATGAGGCAGAGATTTGGTTTGATGTTCACAATGTAGAATGGAAAGACTTTTTAGAGTTTAAAGTAGCCTTTTTGAATAGATTTTGGTCTCAGGACAAACAGGAGAATTTGAGAGTAAAAATAATGCTAGGTAAAATTTATCAAGGACAGGTTAGGGACATACATAACTATGTAATCAGGTTGTTCCATCAGACTCAATTTTTAGACCCACCAATGCCAATGGAAACATTCACGAGGCATATTGTTAAGCAATTACCTAATGACCTAAGACTAGTGTTGTTGGCAGCAATGCCTGATAGTTTAAATAGGCTAGAAAAAATCATAATGGATTGGCAAGAGAGCCAAAAACATATTAGTGAGAATAGAAATAGTAATTCAGAAGCTAACATATTTCGCAAAGAAGTTAATCAAAATAGGCCATCATTCTTCCAAAATAGGCCATTTCAACAACATAGGCAAACATATGATAATAATAGGTCAACATTTCAGCACAATAGGCCACCTTTTGAACAAAATAGGGCATTTAATCAGAATAGGCCACCATTTAATACGAACAATGGTGGAAATGTAGCCAATAGGGAACAGAATGGACAATATAATAGGCCACCACGTGATTTTAATAGACATATGGCAGGTAATGGTAACAATCAAAATAGACAAACCTTACCTGGGCAAAATAAGGGAAACGAACATCGACAATAATACAATCGGCTGGTATTCATTTGTCGGAACAAGACAAGCCGACGGATTCTAGTGTTAGCAAAATTTTAACGACACACATACACAATAGTAATAATAATAATAATTTAAAGTTAGAATCAAATGATATGTTAATAAATGAAAATAATTTCACTGAAATTAAATCTAAACCTATTAAGGGTGACATAGTGGAAATAGAGATAGAAGTCTTCAATAAAAAATATTCTTGTATAGTAGATTCTGGTTCAGAAGTTACGGTAGTAAGTGAAAATATTTTCAAAGAATTGGTGGAATTAAGCCAAAATAAGATTATGGAGCTACCAGTGTCAAATTTGTTAATAACTGGAGTAACTGGCACTAGAAGTAAGAGAATTTCAAAACAAATATGCTTAGAGGTTAAGATAAACAATAAAACTTTATTAATGAATTTTTTGGTAATAAATGGGCTAAATTTAGATTTCATAATGAGGTGTGATTTTTTGGAAAGTTGTAGAGCTAGAATAGATTTTGAAAACAAGTTAATACATTTTAAATATGAGAACGTTGAAGTAGATACAAAATTCATTGATAAAGAGGAAATGTATGTGTGTGGTTTAAAATTATGTAAGAATAAAAATAATGTTGTTTTTGAAGAAACAAATATGTTCAATAATATAGAGTCACAAATGGAGGACACGGTTTATTCTTTTTATAATGAGGCAATGTATAGTAAGGACAATTTGGAAATATTAGAAAACGATCGGGAATTAGAATGGGAACAAAATTTAAGGGAAGTAATTAATAGTAGTAACTTGGGGAATGAATTAGAACAAAGTAAGTTGGCCACTGTTTTGAACTATTATAGGGATATTTTTTCGGACAAAGCGGGAAAAATAAGGGACTTTGGCCAAACTAAACATTAAACCAAATGAACCATTTATAAATAGGTCATATGCAGTGCCTCATTCGAAAAGAGAAGCGGTGCACTGCGAAATTGAAAAAATGATAGCAAACGATATTTTAGAAAGTTCAAGCAGTCCTTATTCAAATCCCTTAGTATGCGTCATAAAAAAGGACGGCTCAGTTAGGTTATGTCTCGACGCAAGACAAGTAAATAAATTAATAGTACCTGACAGGGAAGCACCTGAGAACATTGATGACTTGCTACAAAGATTTGAGGGGGTAAATTACATTAGCAGTATTGATTTAGTAAGTGGGTTTTGGCAGATAGAATTGGATGCAGAATCCAGAAAATACGTAGCATTTACTTTTAATGGGCGAAATTTACAATTTAAAAGGTTACCGTTTGGTTTGAATATAAGTACCTCAGTGTTCAAGAGAGGGTTAAGCCATGTCATGGGACCAGAAGTCCAATCTTTTGCTATCATTTATGTCGATGACATCTGCATAGCGTCAAGAACATTTCATGAACACATTGAACATTTGGCAAGACTTTTTGAGAGATTAAGACAGTTCAATGTTACAGTAAAGCTTAGTAAATCTAGTTTTTGTAAAAGGGAGATTAATTTTTTAGGTTATCACATTTCAAATTTGGGTATAAGGGCAGATGAAGAAAAAGTTAGAGTCATTCAATCATTTCCAGAGCCAAAAAACTTAAAACAGCTACAAAGTTTTTTGGGTCTATGTAATTATTATAGAAAATTTAGACAAAACTATGCAGAGTTAACGGCACAATTTCGACATTTGTTAGGAAATAATGGTAAAACTAAAAAAACAGTGGATATGGAGAGAGGCAGATAGGGAGGTGTTTAACAAAATTAAACAAGAGTTCCTAAAATGCGTTATGCTGAAACATCCGAACTTCAGTGAGACCTTTTACATGAGCACCGATGCTTCAGATATTGCTCTAGGAGTTGTATTATATCAACTAGACCAGAATGGCGATAAGATGGTGATAGCATTTGCCAGCAGAAGCTTGCAAGAGTTCGAGCTGAGATACACCATAACAGAAAAAGAACTGTTGAGCATTCTGTTTGGATGTAAGAAATTCAGAAATTACATCTTAGGAAATAAAACGATAGTAAGATCAGATCATAAGGCGCTCATGTTTCTGAAGAATTGTAAGTTGACTCATGGGAGATTGCTTAGATGGATGTTATACCTTCAAGAATACAATTTAGATATAGAATACTGTCCAGGTAAAGAAAATATAGCTGCAGATGTTTTATCAAGAACAAGTAATAAAGATATGGTTAGAAAGAATGAAGAGGGTGTACTAAAGGTGTATAATGCTAAATTAGAAAAACAATGGAAATTTAATGATAAGAGAATTAAGAAAATGTTTGAAAAATTAGTAATGGAACAACTAAACGATGTTAAATATAAGCAGATAATAGAAACTTTAAATGATAGAGATCAAAATTATAGTAAATTGAAGAAATATTTCATAATTTATAAGAATGTATTGTTTAGAAGGTATAATGATTTAGATAGTTATAAAATATGTATACCATCGGTTATGTTAGATAGTGTAATAGATGACTGTCATGAAAGGTATGGTCACATTGGCAGCAGCAAGTGTTACCGTATCTTGAGAAAAACATTTAGTTTTCCGAAAATGGAAAAAATTATAAAAAATAAATTAAGGGGATGTGTACTTTGTCAAAAAAGCAAAATTAGTAATCAAAAGCAAGAGGGATTGATGAAAAATATAATACCGAGTAAACCATTAGATTTGATCGCGGTTGATTTGTTTGGAGAGTTGCCCGTTGGGAGGGGAGGCGTTAAATATATTTTTGTCGTGTTGGATGTTTTTTCTAAATTTGTTAAATTATATCCCATAAAGAGGGCAATCTCGAAAGTTTTGGCAGAAAAAATAACACAATGTTACATGGTAGAAGTAGGGAAACCGAATGTCATTCTAAGTGATCATGGCAGTCAATTTCAATCAAATGTTTGGTACGATGTTTTAGGATGGGAAGGAATTCACATCAGACACACGTCTGTATATCATCCACAAAGCAATCCCAGCGAAAGATGCATGAGGGAGTTAGGGAAAATGTTTCGAATATATGTAAATGAACAGCATAATAGATGGCCTGAATATGTGTCATTCATCGAGAGGTGTGTAAACTATTCCATACATGATTCTACGAACTTTGCACCTTATGAGATTATGTATCAGAAGAAATGTCCAAGGATATATAGGAATTTGGTAGAAAGCCCAAATCAAAGTGAAATGAATAACGATGAAAGGTTAGCATTGGTGAGGAAGCAACTTAGGTTGAAGGCTGATCAGCGTAAGAGATTACATGATAAAAATGTGAAACCCATAGTTTATGAGGTTGGAGATTTAGTGTTAGTGAAGAATCACTATTTATCGTCGCAACTTAAGAAAGAGATAAAGAAGTTCTTTCTATTGTATAGAGGTCCATATAAAGTGAGAGCAAGAAAGATGGAAAATGCTTATGTTTTGGAGGAGATAGAGACAGGAGAGGAGGTAGGCACCTATAATGTGGTGGAATTGCGAAAATTCTATGTTTCAACGAACCTTGCTACGCCGTAGTACTTGTATTAGGTGTTAGTTAATAATTAATGAGAACATAGATAGATTAGCATGTTATATACGATTGTATTGTGAAAAATGATTATGTGAGACTTGATAGATAATTTAATCCAAGTTTATGTGTTGTAGTCAGGCATGGCCCAACGCGTCATCATTGCGGGTCAGAGAGATAGCAATGTTGGGTCATGTCTGGTGATTTCAAGGTACGGCGTCCTTTAAAAAACGGCCAAGTAGCTGATGTTCACTCACCATGGTGAACATCAGTGATTTATGTTTGCTGGTGTCATAAACCTCCATAGTCGTAAGGATGGTGTTTGCTGACGCACACCATCACAAACTTGTTTATATATACGTATATATACGCCGTTGAATATTTTATTTTTTCTTCTTTCCATTTTTGTCTGGTAGTTGCACTCTCATGGAATTATCCATGTACGTTGTCTGAGAGGGGGTCATTGCCATTTTGAAGGTCTTATTCACAATTTGATATGTAGGTGATATGTTAAACTGGTATGAATGTATGTAAATGTAAATGTAAATTTTAAATATTGTGAAGAATTTGATTTGTGATGTGAATGATTAATTAAAATGTGTTAACTGAGAATGATTGAGTGTAGAGTTGCCACAAGTTAAAGATAAGTGAATTTTATTTGTTGCCATGGTAATTAATAATGTGTAAAATTTGATTAACGAGTGAACTTTGATTTGCAATTGATGTATAATGTTAATTTGCAGGGAATATTGAGCCTGATAATATGTTGAGAGATGAACAATGAAAACTCTAATACTTGAATGATTACAATGATGTATAATTTGATTGATAATCTTGATAATGAATAATGATGTGTAATTTTGATTTTTTCAGTGATGTTGATTGTAATACTTGATTGTGAAACTTAATTTTGATGTGTAACTAATTTTTAAATGTTGTTTAATTGTGAAATTTGATTTCAATGTTTGATTGTTTTGAGTTGACAGTCATGAGTTTTTTGAATTTTTGATTTTTTGAGTTTTTGGATTTTTGAATTTTTTGTGGCAACTAATAATTGAGTAAAAATAAACATTGACAGATGAAGTATTTTAAAATAAGAACAATGATTAGAATTTTAAATATAATTTGTAATTTTTGAAATTTTTTAAGTAATGTAAAGACCAAATTTCTTTGAAATTTAAAAAAAAAAAAATTTTTCTCTGTTACATGGACTGTGGTGTTTTTTGGTGTTCATGAAAGCAAATTCCATGAATTTCTTTCATGAACAGGGGGTATCTGTAACACTAACAGCCATGTAACAGAAAAGCTACACGATGAAAAATA
>JAGFPH010000369.1:0-29455 GCA_018207615.1 Philaenus spumarius
AAAATAGTTATTTTACTCTGAAAATATGCTTACTGTAACGAGTGTCAGAGCCAATGTGTAGGCTATAAAAGACAGCATATTTTACAATTCAAAAATGTCAATTACTAGCCGATAGTTTTACAAACTAAAAATTATGTAAATAAAGGCCTTGTCACAAGCTGACAGAATAACTAAACAAATATATAGAATATTGATACAGTAGGCCTACCTTACAAATTAGGCCCTTATTAGACGAGATGGGCAGGCCACGTAGCCAAGTGACGTACATGGCGATCCAACTGGCTACCGAACCAGTGGCTAGTGGAGTGGCCAGTTAAGTTAAGTAGGAGTGGCCAGTGTAGTGGCCCAACTGGCCTCCACAACAGCTCTGTTTGCTGTGAACTACAGAGATGATATGACTGTCCTATTCATCCACAGTAGGCCTACAGTTCAAAATTGAAGGGTGTTTTTCTATATCACAAATGAAATTTTCTGTGTTCACTGTTTCCACCAACTTCTGGCACTTTGTCAGCAGCTCATCTTGTTTTTTTTCTTCTTTCCTCCTACCTCTTTCTCTACAGTTGCACTAGGTGTGAGTTTATCCACAGTTGCACTAGGTGTGGACATATTGAATAGCTGCTAACAGGTGGCAGTGTAACTACAGTAGCCACTGGCGGCCGGAGTGGTAGCCAGTCGGTGGCCAAAGTCTGGTGATGTCGCTGGCTACCCTCGTGTAATAACGTCCATAAGAATCAATGCCCGATGACAATCTGAGCAGCCACCTGCGTTGCTGGCTGTGTGGCCTGGCCACCTCGTCTAATAAGAGCCTTATACACATGTGTCAAGTTGGCTATTAGCTCCTATTAGCCTATGATTTGACCAAACAAATATAAAACCAAGGAAGACTATTTTGCAGTTTAAAAATGTTTAAACACACTTTAACTTCTTATGGCCTAGGCCTACCTTACAATTATTCAAAAGTCAAATAATTATAATTTAAATAATTATATAATATATATTTATTTTTCCCCATGCACAACAATTTTGTAAATTACAACAACAACAAGATGTTTTCAAGCTAAATAGGCTATTAAAATCACCTTAAAAGCAGTAGGCCTACTGTAATAGACACTTTTGTCAAAAGCCTAATAGCCTATCAAAAGAAAAATACTAGGCTAATATCATTTATTTTCTTTCAAATAAAACCGAAATATTACATTTTTGATTCTTGGAACACTCTGAAAAATTTGCAAAAAGAAACTGACTATAAACTGAACTAAACAAGTAGGCCTACCGTAGTTTATATAGGCCTATTTGAGGTTGGTAGCCTACCCTACAATCTTGATATTGAGCTAGGCCTAAAAAAATTACCCAGCCTACGCATACTTATATATTCAAAATGGATTGTAAGATAGAGTGAACTTGTTACCAAGTTGACAGTGCGAGCGACAGTGGGCCCACAGGACATGTGATTTCTTACTAGTGAATTTTTTGTGTTTATTCTAATTTATTCTGAATGTTTGTGTGTAAATGTGTATGTGATGTGTGACAACGGAATAATTTCTCCAACGAATTTTAACTTGAAAATGGTGGAATAAGCCGAAACGGCCGTCGTTTGAAGAATCAACGACAATTGACTATTGACGACGTTAAGTTGTAATTATATTTGATATATAACATTAGACGGAATGGTGATAAAAATAATAAGGAGTTATAGTTTTGTAACCTACCGTACTATTTTAGCACAATAAATGTCATGTAACAAATACAAATCTAGCCTATCTTAAAATTTAAACTTTTTCATAAATTACCTACTACCGACAACTAGATCTAAAAGCCGATTTAAAACAATTAACCTGCAATAAAAATGGAGGCTGTAGGCTAGGCTATGCCTAAATTCCATGTTAGGCCCCAGTTAATTTATTGTTTCAAAGACCTAGGCATAGGCTGTTTTTACATTCCACAAATTTGATCAATTAAAACAATGTCTGTTATCCTACAACAAAAAACTGAAAACGTTCAATAGCTTAGCCTAGGCCTACATAGTAAATAATCAGGATTTAAAATATTGAAAACTTTAAAAAATAACCTGAATTCGCAACTTTACTATTCGACTCTAGGCTAACCTAGATTTCTGTTAGCTGTAGGTTAGCCTGGAGTCGAATAGTACGCCATTTTAAAAAAAAAGAATTAAGTACAAATTTCAAATCTATTAAAATTCTTAAAACATTGAAACTTTAAGGTTAGGGCTAAATTTCGTTTCACAGCCATGAGGTGAATGTCAAACTTATTATTTTTTTTAAAGAATTAAGTACAAATTTCAAATATTTCAAATCTACTCAAATTCTTATATGTATAAAAGTTATTTTTATAAATCAAATTGTATAAATTGTGTAAGATTTCAAAGATTTACCTCGATTCATTATAGAGAGACAAAAAATTACATCTACTCCGGAGGACTAACAAAGGAAGAAGGAAATAGAAATTACTTGGTTCGTCTATCTGCCAAGGGTGACTTGAATTGCAAATAACTATGTAGGATTAATTAAATTATAATATTATCGACCGTTATAATAATTATATATTTGTGAAATTAGTATTTTTTAATTGATACCGGTAATTAATTATTATTAAGGTGTAAGTAATCAACTTTCATAGTGTAAAAATAAGAAACAAGAAAAATTATCTTAAGTAAAAATGTTTAATATTTGAAAATAATATATATAAATATTGATACACATAACAACGAAGTAAATTATCAAAGTTTTTTCTTTTTGTATTTGTCACTTTAGGTTCAAAATTATTAGGTTCAAAACATTGTCACTTTAATGAACAAATTATAAAATATATAGCCTAATTAAATTGAACAATTAATTAATTATTGATGTATAAAATTAAGAAACAAATTATGTTTTGACTAGTAAACAATAGTGAAAAATCACAGGCAGAAATTAGATACACATAAGAAATAAATCATTTAAAAAAATACTATTTAAAAATAACAGACGTTATCTAGGCCTACTTAACTATGCTGACGGAGATTTTTAATTTGGTAAAAGTGTAGGTACAATTTATAAGAATTATAAAACTGTAGACATAGGCTATTTGTTAATATTTTTTATTTACATACCGGTACCTACGTTATTTAAAGAAAGACAAAAATGCTATCTTTTAATCGCTTTTAACTTCATATTGATAGATCAAATGATTTAGAAGTTATAAATATTATAGTGAAGAAATTAATAATCGAATATGTTTATATGTTATACGAAGATGTACGAATGTGTCCGAAGTTAAACGAATAGGTATCTCTTCTTTAAATTTGAATAAACGAATATATATTGATAATAAAAGGTTGTATTTATACACAGTTTATAACCTTAAAGCAAATCTTACAACGTATTATAGCATACATTAGTTTTATAACTCATATTTAAAAAATCAACTTCATAAGAAATTATAATGATTGAAGTTTTCCTACATAACCTCAAAGTATAATAATCTACGCTGGGTTTTGCTTAAGTATTTTACAGATGATGGGTGAATTAATTCAGCTGTTATATTTTATGTTAATTACGTACGTATGCTCCAAGGTCTCTTGATCTAGAGACCTTGCGTATGCTCAACATACACTTGCTTTTATAGGAGTTGATTCTCACTTGAATAATAACTTATTTAAATAGTCTATTTATTTTATTTAAAGATTTGATGTTTGGATGTTTTTTGTGTGCTAAATTATAAAACGATGTTTGTTGAGGTTTCTTTACGAAAAAATAAGTTTTTGATGAACTAGTAATTAAATATATTTTCAAAAAAATAATAGCCTTGGATTTTTATAAATAAGAATGCGTTATTTTAAATTATTTTAGTAGCCTACCAATCCTTGGCTTTTTGCTATGGTACAAAACTTCTCCTTTCTAAGGAACTACTATTGTGTATATCCTTATATCAGCTGTTACATTAATTTCTGTTTAAAAATTTTTCATTTTACTATCTGGAAAAGCCAAAAGGAAAACAATGCACCAAAGACATAATCAAACATTTAGAGGCAATTTGTTTAGTTAGGTGCTAACTGCTTAAGAGTAGGGAACTTTAGAGTCACGCCATTAAATTCTTTGGTCTCTTCAAAACAGTTCTGAATCGAGCTAAAAGTCATTTTAAGTCAGTCTAGAATTCCTATAGTCATTTAGGGGTAAGCGATAATAAGGGTTGAAATGGTACTAGTGAAAAGAGGTACCTAACTTTTTAATCAACCCTACAAAATATTTATCGCTGCAAACCTATAGATATAAGAATTATTTAACTTTCTTATTTAACACATTTTGACATAACCTCAAAATTTCTAGTTAAATGACATGTTTTCGAAATGTTTTCTATGTAATTTTTACAATATAACAACGTAACAAATTCTTTTTGGACATCATTTTATTCAACACCTTTTTAAATATTTTAACATAAAATAATGGAAACTTTTTATGAAATAAGAAAAAATTGTGTTCTTTAATACTTGTGAATTCACGACATTTTATAGATGAAACATGTAAGTTAAGCATTCTCTTTGGCCTTGGACTTGTCCTTTGACACATCATTTCATTACTATGACTAATATTATTTTGTTACAAAAATTATTTTACTAAACATTACCTAATAAATTTAGGATTAATCCATTTTAATATGTAGAATGAGATAAATAGGCCTTTACGATAAATATGCATGTACATTGTAAAATAGAAAATAGAATATACTTGAATTTTGTTACATTGCATTTTCTATGAGTACCAATCTTTTTTCCAAACTATCCGATGGTTGGCATTATTATTTATACTATTTATTTAAGTTCAACTATTAAGGGTTTCTGTTGGGTAATTTTTGCCTCTGAATTTCTAAAACCTTGGCTTTGTGGAATTTTTTAAATAAAATTCTGATTTTTTTACAAGCCAAAACAATTATTTTTACTCTACTATTTTGTCAATAATATCAATATTATGATGAAAATATTCCATATTTATCGATAAAATATAATTTGACACTGTATACAAAATTTTAAGTTTTTGTAAAATCTAAGATTTTAGTTTTTTCATATTTTTGATATTTTAAAATTTAAAAAAATATATTAAATTTTTTCCATAAAGTTGTTAAAAAGACGAAGAGAATGAGTCCTTTTTACAATAAAAACTCTGCTTCACCGATTTTTTAAAATTTGACCTTATTTTAAAAAAAAAACTTTAAAATCACCAAATTGAATAATTATTTTTTTACCAAAAAAATTAGCTTATTTGGATCATTAAAAGACAAAACAGCTCCCAACAGTTTTTAAATTAAGGTATTTTTGACCAAGAAAAAAATAATTTCGTAAAAAATGTATATCCATTTATCTCGAGATTTTGAGGTTATGTTAAAAAATTTAAATTTGAAAGTTTCTTATTCTTTCAAATTCTACAGTTTGGTACCAAAAAATATTTGTTTGATGGTTGATTAAAAAAGTTACACATTTTCACCCCTACCATTTCAACCCTTATTATCGCTCACCCCTAATCGACTGTAGGAATAGGGGTTGGTCCTGAGCAAGTTAAAATTGTTTTCAGCTCGATTCAGAGCTGTTTCCATTTCTTTCTGAAATGAAGCTATTCCAGATTCCAGAGCTAATTTGATTGGACTGCATGGCCATTACCGGTATAGTTAGTTATGTGTCTTAAAAGTTACTTGTTGTATTGTATTGTACTTGTCAGAATGTAATGTTACTATTATTATTTCTCTAATAATAAATGAGTAGGCCAACTGATGTACAAATATTAATTATTGAAGAACACTCCTTTATTATAACCAAGAATACAACAGCCTTGATTACATGGATTGTTATAATATTTTTAATAGGCATATAAACAATTATTAATTTTGTATATAACTATACAGCAATTTTTACGGTTCCATTAAATAATAGATGGATCCATCCTTTTGTGTTGGCCAAAGGCCAATACTAGTAAACCGTTAGAGTAAGAAATATTTAAGATGCAGTATTTGAGTATTTGAAATATACTGTAGACCAAGACCATCTACAATACGATGTAATTGCAGATGGTCTTGTGTAAGGTCACTAGATAGTAAAGGTTGCCTCATCGGGAAATATTAAAAAAAAGTGGAGTGGGGGTTGTGACGTAGTTATTGGTACAACTAGACGTTGATCAAAGTTTTGTCGTTTACGATTATACGCGTTACTCATTTGTGAATGTTTGACGGCTTGTGTTTTTTGTTTATACTTTTTGTAAATTAGTGTATATAAAGTGTTTAAAATAGAACAAATATATTATTTACAATGGCTAGAAAATCAACAAATAAACCTAAAGGTGGTTCCGTTTGTGCGGTTGCAACTTGCAAATATTATTATGGAAAAGCAAAACAAGAAGGAAGAACTGATATATCTTTTCACGGGTAGGCCTAGATATTTTTTGTTTCTATTGTAATAGTAAATAATATAATCCCACTTACTCATATAAAATGTTATTATAATTTAAGTGTTAAAAATATAAATTAAAATTTTTTAGATCGTATTTTTATTTATTATTACAAACTAGTCGACCCGCAATGCTTCCCTATTGCTTAATTTAATTTTAAGGGTAGTTATCCCACTGACTTAATAATCAAATTGCAAATAGTTTTGTATTCTCTTAAAAATACCGTAATATTACATAATTTTAGGTTTACAGCTTGTAGGAAGTTAGTTTAATTTGTATTTATTTTATAGGGGTAGCAACCCCATTTCAACCCCTTAGATCAGGATAAAAACTATCCTATATTTAAAGTTGGAATAAATCACACATTTTGAAAAAATGCATTAAGATCGGTCGAGTAGTATCAGAGTTCATCGCGGACAAACGCCGAGACAGTGGATTTTATATAAATATATTGATTAGTATTATAAGATACTGTTTAGTATTTAAGTATGCAATTAAATATCAAAATAAAGATAAAAATGTGATATTTTAATGGATTTTAGTTTCATTTAGATTGTTTGTTTAGTTTTCATTATAATTATTTTAAAACTCATGTATGTTTATGGTTTGCATGGGGTCGAATAATTTGTTTATTATTATTTTTTTTAAAGCGAAAATATGTTTGAAAAATACTAAGCAATTCATAGATATATGATATATTTTATGTAAACAATATTTTAAACAGCATATCTCTAAGTATATAGATATGTAACAACCGATGTTTGAATTGAAAAAATACAGTAAGCATTTTTCGTTGATTTTTGTTTGTGTTTACTTTTAGTTTGTTAATCTAACTTAAAACTTGTGAAAAGATGAAACACTTTTTCGAGACTTCGGCTCGTCCGGACAGAATACACGAATTGAAAGAAAATTAAAGTTAAACATTACTTTTTATTTGTTACATTTAGTTTAAAAAAATATGTTAAAACGTTACCCCCACACTGTATATTCAAAATGTTGATCCAAAAACGTGACCCCGACGCTCTACGACTTTTTAACTCTCAGAATCGTTTTTTCGTACCCAAAAACATATAAAACGTTACCCCGCACTGTATTTTCAAAATTTTGACCCAAAAACGTGACCCCGACGCGCTACAACTCATGCTAGAAAGCTCAAAAGCTTTTAAACTCTCCGCAATAAAATTACAAAGATTCTGGTACCACCAGAAGTTTTCTTTGATGTCTGTGAGTGGTTGTATCGTGTTTGCAGGAAAACAGACACACAAAAAATTATCACATGATTTCAATACTTCGGCATTATAATGCGAGCCGAAGTAAAAGCTCTTGGTTTTGAAGAATAATAAACTGATTATAAATTTGCTAAGTAAAGTTGCTATGGTAATAAATGTAAACAAACATTGTGTTGCTAAACAGTTTTTTGTCCGAACAGCTGTTTTCGTGAATTTTAGTCTTGAGTTCATATAAAAAAGGGTGTTAATGTTTTCCCAAATTTGAAACTTTTCTGGGAATTTTTTCAAAAATGTCTTTCCATAAAAACCTAATTCGGACTATTAAAAACATTTTAAAACAAAAAATAGCAAAATTGGTCCAGCCGTTCTCAAGTGTTGCTTACTAACGAATAGCATTTAATTTTTATTATAAAGATTAAAATGTATTAACTTGATTGCATTTTTTTCTTATTTTATTCTGTAAAAAATATTAAATACAATTTTAATGACTACTTTTTAGTTATATGATTTAAAATGTATTACCAAGATAGCTTTTTATTTTAAATTTAGTCAGTAAAAATATAAATTAAAATTTGTATGAATATACTTTTGTTATTATTGTAAATTGCAAATTAATGACATAAACATAATGTTTTTGAAAAGGGTAAGATATATTCTTACAATTACAAATGTTAAAATGTGTAACTTAAGTATCATTTTAAAAAACTGCAACCCCAAAAAATAGTTTAATACATCTATTTTTAAAAAAATGAGGTGACTTGTATGACGAAACATACATCTTTCATGGTAGCGCGGAGTTTTTGTACTATAATGACGTCACTGGACAGGGAACGGGTCGAGGGGTTTGAGTTTGTTTACATGACTATGAGGCAACCTTTACTATCTAGTCTTGTGTAGACCTAGCCAAAGCTGTTCGAAGCGTCACAGATAAGCGCAACATGTAACAACGATCTTTCAACACATTGTATTATATAAATATATTATAATTAGGTTTTTAATTGCAGGAATTTTAGGTTTACCTTTTCCGGATGGATTATTTAACAATAATAATTTATTTCCATTAGTTTTATTATGTCTAGTCTTGAATTAAAACATAGGCATATACAAATACTGTATATTCGTTAAATATAATACGGTGTTAAAATAGGTTGTACGTATTTTTTTCTCTACGCAAGCTGTGCAGTTCAGTAGTCATAGCAAGTAGTGCACTTCAAGTTAAGTTACAGTTCTCTAAATATGCTGTATGTTTTTATGCAAGATTATCTGTCATATCTGGTTCCATCTGTATAAATAGCAAACTCATTCCACAACATGCTTCATACAATCATGGCAGGCTGTGCAGTTCAGTAGTCATAGCAAGTAGTGCACTTCAAGTTAAGTTACAGTTCTCTAAATATGCTATATGTTTGTATCCGAGACTATCTGTCATTCTGGTTCCACCCGTATAAAAGCGAATTTTTTCCACTATGCTCTCCATACAGTCAAGACAAGCTGTGAAGTTTAGTAGTCATAGCAAGCAGTGAAATTTAAGTTAAGTTACAGTTCTCTAAATATGCTATATGTTTTTATCCGAGACTATCTGTCATCAGTGGCGTAACTAGAATTTGGCTTTGGGGGGGATGGACAAGAATAAATAGTGAATAGAGTGTACACCATACCGGATAATAATACACAACATTTTACTTAATAACATGAATGGTGAATGTATTTCAGAAAAACAAAACTACGTTTAATATTTATTACAGAAAGTGACAAATCTATAAACGTCTTTTAGTTTTTGTTATTTTTTTATACTAAAATGAACGCAAACTAGCATAATAAAAAAGCAAGACGAGAGTTAAGGGATGATAGATTCTCTGTACATTACAGGACAAAGTCAAGTTTTCTTGGTTTTTTTGCCATGTCATCAATAATTTCGTCCGATGAAATGTCGATTTCTCGGTGAACACTGAGTATTGCCAGTCCGTTTAATCTTGTCTGTAACAATACAACAGTGTAACATAACAATACAGATAAAATAGGTTGGTTATTTTTACTGGCAATATACTTATTTATTTCTGATGTGTTAGTGTTTAACTGCGGTAAAAACTTATAAATTTAGAAAATAATATGTTTCACAGTTTAATCCTTTACACATTTTACTTTTAAGCATAACATTTATTGATTGAATTAATTGTTTCTTACCTGTCCAGTAGTATTTCTGAGGTATGTCTTGACTCTTTTTAGAGTTGAAAATGTCCGTTCTGGGGTGCATGTAGTAACAGGCAGAGTACACAGTATTTTAAGCAATCTGTAAATATTTGGATATAGGGAAACATCGCAACAGTCGAGTGCCTTAGTTGCGGACTTGCAAATATCTTCCACCAACCCTTGCCTCTGAACTTCATTTTGCCATAACTTTAATTCAATAAATATGTCACCTGATGGTGACTGCATGTCTTCGCAATAGAAAGTGACTAAATCATTCAACTTCTCTTTACAGCTATCGTTATCGTTTACAGGCTCAAATAAACATTGAAAACCCAGAAACACAGATTCATGTTTGTTAAATCTCTCATTGAGCTGGTTGATTGAAAAATCCAAAAACGGGATGAAAACATTTATTCTGTAGTAAGTTTCGGTGCTTCTGCTTGATGTTTCGTCATTAGGTGAACTAACAGCATTACTTCGGTTTCTTTGATTCCCACAAACTCTTGGAGTTCTTAGTTGTACTTCCTGATCATTTGCAACTGCTTCTACACATTTGAAAATGGAGCCAAATTCTTTTTCAGAATTTTTCCTTAAACTTTGCAGTTCTGCCAAACATGTCTTGGATAAGTTAACCATTTGTTTTAAGTCAATAGCTTCCTTCTGGAGAGTTTTACACAATGGTAAGTAGTAAGCAAATATCATTGAAACGATATGTGCAGAAACAATAAAATCAGAATTTAAAATTCCCCACTTTAACGTACTTGCATCGCTGCCATCTTTCCAGGACGATATTATAGTCAAGGCTTCAATTACAAAATCCATTATATGTAAAAAATCTTGGATTGAGTAGTACTTTGACGTCCATCTCGTCGTTGACATTCTTTTGACATTTTTGACTCGAGGATTTAAACCGGACTCTTCAATGCATTTTAATAAAACAGCTTGTCTTTTAGGTGTTTTGAAAAATATGTGGACCTTTTCTACTACGCCAAGGCAGTTCCGGATATTTTGCACTTCACATGCTTTAGTTACAGCCAGATTGAGAGCGAACGTATAAGGCAGCTGGGTAGTCGTTTTGTATAATTTTGTGCACACCATTGTACATTCCCGCCATATTGGCTGCTCCGTCGTAGCCTTGCCCCCTCAAAAAATTTAAGTCAATTCCATATTTTTGAAGACATTCAATGATTTGCTTGGCAAGGGATTCGCCCGTCATTGATGTGACTTGTTCAAATTGTAAAAAGTCTTCTTTTACAAAGTGTTGGCCGTCAATTACTTCCACGTAACGGACACATAGTGAAAGTTGCTCAACAGTAGATATGTCACTTGTTTCTTCATCTGCTAAAATTGAGAAACCCTGAGCAGCATTAACTTTGTCTACAAGTTTCCTTAAAATAATGGTGTTACAGGATGTAATTATTTCATTTTGTACTTTTGGTGAAAGGTACTTTATTTTGCTAGAACCATTTAACACTTGCATTAGCTCCTGGTCACCCTGACTACGGTACTTTAATATGGCCCTAAAGTTTCCCTCATTAGATTCACTACATTCATTTTCATTTTCAATGCTTATATTTCCAGAGTCACGGTGCCCACGTAGTGCTAGTTCCTGTCGACCACATAAAATAACAGCATCAATAATTGGCTTTAAAAATGTGACCTGTTTTTAGCAACCGCGTCATGACGTGCCTGGTCGATTTGGTTGGCAATGGGTTCAACTGACTTATCTTTAACTTTTTCTAAGTTTTTAAAGTCCAACAAACAACTTCTGTGATATTGGGTCCTTTCGTGGTTTTTAAAAGCTTCTTTTGCTTTTTTCCAGTTATCAAACTTTTGTTTTACAAAAGCGCCTACTTCTTGGTGATTGATTCCTACGCCTTGCTTGGCAAATAGACAGCAATATTTGCAATATACACCTTGTTGTACTTCAGAGTACGCAAGACAGGGAAACTCGGTAAACCATGTCCATTGAAACTTTATTTTCCTTGTCGTAAACTTTTCTAAAATAGGAAAAGTGTAGTTTGAAGGAGGTTGCCAACAAGTTTTTAAAATTTCATATTTTTCAAAAATTCCCTATGTTTTATTAGTATACAGTCAAATGTCATTTGGATGGTGTGGAGGTTTACCTAAATTTTCTGTAGGTTGTACAGCTGCAGTAGGGGTGATGCCATGATGTCCATCATCCGGAGGCGACGGCGGTGAAGGTGCAGAAAGCGCGTAATCGCTGTCAGTGGCAGACACAAAACTATTTGCACTTTCACTACAACTAGTAGAACTATCCGCAGTTACTGTGCGTTTCTTAAACAAATCTGTCAATAAACTCTGAGAAACTTTCCTCTTTGACATTTCGGTAAACAGTTCACAATGCACAAATAAACAGTTATCACACAAGCAACGGCTGAACGACTACAAAATACAGAAGCACACAACACAGAGTTCTAACAGAGTAGACTAACCTAAAAGCCGTCTGGCGTCTGCACTAGCTGCTTGTGCTTACAGCGCATGCGTGCAGTGTTACCACTACCACTTTCCTTAAAGACACCAAATTTACTCCCGCTGCCTGGGTTTATTAATTAAATAAACAAATAAACCTGTTTGTTTACTTTACTATGCAAATAAACTAATAATTTAAACAAATTAGACAATTAAAACCAAATCAAAACTAAATCATTAGTTTTAGTTTAAACTTCATGCAACTTGAGCAACTTTTTTTAAAACAAGTAGGATTGCTGAGATACGATTATTTATTTTTAGGGTTCTGGGGGGGGTTTTATCCCCCTCATCCCCCCCCATAGTTACGCCACTGTCTGTCATACTGGTTCCACCCTTATAAATAGCGAACTCTTTCCACTACGCTCTTCATACAGTCATGGCTAGCTGTGCAGTTCAGTAGTCATAGCAAGCTGTGAAATTTAAGTTAAGTTACAGTTCTCTAAATATGCTATATGTTTTTATCCGAGACTATCTGTCATACTGGTTCCACGCTTATAAATAGCGAACTCTTTCCACTACGCTCTTCATACAGTCATGGCTAGCTGTGCAATTCAGTAGTCATAGCAAGCTGTGAAATTTAAGTTAAGTTACAGTTCTCTAAATATGCTATACTAGCTGACCCGGCAATGCTTCGCTATTGCATAATTTTGGTGAAATAAATGCGACAAATGATGGTAATTTTGTGTGTCATAATGATATGAATCGTAAGTTTTAAACCATGTCATTTGTTGTCAGATTGGAAATAACTTAAAATTAGTTTTTTCGTTTTTTATGGTTGTATGCACCACTAATTTTATATATTCCAATTCTTGTTTTATATGTTTTGTTTGTCTGTTAGTTTACCATTTTCTGTGTGGAAATAAAAATGGCTATCCAGTCTCGCCACGGGGAGGCCAGCAAACTTAGAGACCATATATTTAGAATTATTTTACAATATTTACAATGTTTAAATACAAATAAAAGCTAAAACAATACATTGTGATGTAAGTTAGGCAATAAAAATCAAATTCGTTACTGTAGTACTTCTCTGTACACAACGTTTGCAGTTTTTTCTTCTGGCTGCAATATGTACAGGTTTTTAGAGGAGCTAACTCTGGAGCAGGCAACGTAGAATTGACCGTGGGAGAAACAATCTTGCCGCAAATCCACACCAGCTACTTTTAACGTTTGACCTTGAGCTTTGTTTTTGGTCATGGCAAAACATACTTTAACTGGAAACTGTAGACGTTTAAAAGTGAAGTGGTAATCTGATGGAATTAATGGGATTCGAGGAATAAAAACTGTTTCTCCCTCGCCTGCGCCTGTGATGATGGTAGCTTCAATCACATGTTTAGATAACGTCTTCACCTGAAGTCTGGTACCATTGCACATTTTTGGAGGATTGATGTTTCGGAGCAGCATTATTGGTGCTCCCACCTTAAGACGGAGGCTATGAGGTGGGATCCCTGGTGGGTTAAGTGTATGGAGGAACTCCACTGGGTAGTGAACTGCGTCCTCCAGTTCCACCACACAATCTACTGACTCGTACTTCATCTCCTCTCCAGGCAGCCGACCCAACAGGATGTTGTTAATGTTGGTCGCAGACTCGTTTGTTGGAGTGAGGATAGCTCTTTCTCTTAGCCAAGACGGATCGATGGCAGAGACACCCTTTAAATTTGGGTATATGTACTCAGTGAAATCTTTCATTGTGTTGACAACAGTACACAGGGTATCTGGAATACATATTTTACCGTTATCCTCTTGTACCTGACCATTCCCGATTTGTAAAAGCAGGTTAGAAAACTCTTCAATTTCTGACTCGCCCATTATTTGTACTCTCACATTAACTTTATTCCTATTATTCTTTAGATCCTTTAGTGTCCTGTCAAATGCCTTTATGCCTCCTTTATGTGCCTTTGTAATCTCGTCCCACACAATAATTTTGCAAGTCCTCAAAACATGAGCCATATCACTCTGCTTTGAAATGTTGCAAATTGGGGTTTCATGGCGGTTGAGGTCTAGAGGCAACTTCAAAGCTGAATGTGCTGTTTTCCCCCCAGTAAGTAAGGTAGCTGCAATTCCAGACGAAGCCACAGCTATAGCAATGTGTTTCTCTTTTCTGATCTTAGCCAACAATAAGTTAATGAGTAAGGTTTTTCCAGTACCTCCTGGAGCATCAAGAAAGAAAAGATGTCCATGGTCAGAATTTGTGCTGGCTATTAAGGTGCCATACACATGCCTTTGATCATCATTTAGAGTTGACTCGTTTTTTCTGACTAATTCGGACATCTCTGGAACGTCATAAGAAACCTCTCTCATTAACTCACGATTCGCAAAATAAACTCTTTGAACAGAAGGAGTGGGTAGACCGTATTGCTGTATATGATGGCCAGACATAGCAAAGATCAAGTCTTCCAACAACTTCAAGGTCATGTTGTACACAACAGCCACGTCGGCCTGCACTCCTTCTGGACATTGCTGCTGAAGTCTTATTTTGACATCGTCTGACATTGCTTCCTTGTATTTGTCCCAGAGTTTAAGGGCATCAGCAACTTGACAGAACACCAACATTACTGCAAACAACACACGTATTTTGTGAGGAGATCTTGATAGTGCAGCTTCCTCGAGAGTCTTACACCAGTGACTATCATCCTCCAGTAACCCCAGTGCTCTGCACGCTGATTGAAAAGTGGGATGAACCACACCATTCACCTTCTTGAGATGACTAAAGCATGTAGAGCCTCGTACCTCACGAAGTAAAAGATGAAGATGGTAGCACTCAGTATTCATGGGGTGCACGGTGTAGACTCTACCTAAACCAACGTCCTCTTTTACTCCAGGCCACCCTTGGACACTTTTTCCCTGCTTTCTTATAAACTTGTTATTTTTCCATACGTAAAAAGCAGGTACAGATTCCTCATGCTGGCAATGCACCCCGAGAGGGGAAGTAAGGCCCGGTCCCCACGCTGTGTTTGTTGTGTAAAACGTCACCAGTACAACCTCAATAAAACAAAAATAGACCTCTTTTCTGCGTATAGACCATCTGCGTATGAGTCAGAATGTCTGGCCGTGGTATTTGGAGTAGAGAAATTCAGACAATATCTCGAGCATCGCGAGTTTCTACTAGAAACGGATAATCAAGCGCTTTCCTGGCTTCTTGCCCGTCCCAGACAGTTAGGCAAAATGGGACGATGGATAGTAGATGGGAAATTAACCTCCCTAAAATTTCAAGTGGCACACATCAGGGGTACCCAAAACGTGATAGCAGATTCCCTTTCTAGGATGTTTGAAGTAGAAAGGTCTCCAGAACAGATTTCTCCTTCAGAGGATCCCATAATTTGCAATAGCCTTTTAACCAATTTTCCTTTAGCTTTCTTTTAGCTTTTCCTTATGCTCACCTAAACCCCATTATATTAAATCTGGAAGCAGGTGCAACTTCCAGTCGTTTTTGTCTTAATAAAGGGACCCTTTGCCTCAAGAACCACAGAGGTATCCCTATCAAAGTTTACGTTCCCCGATCATTAATAGACCTGGTTATCAATTATTACCACGACTCCCCAGTAGGAGGTCATTTAGGTATTTTCAAAACCAAATTCAAAGTGAGAGAATTTTTCTTCTGGCCCACACTCTCACAGGATGTCACCCGTAAGGTTCGTAGTTGCGAAACATGTGCCGTGAGCAAGCCCGCTCAAAATAGCAAACTTGGCTATTTGTCTTCAACTGTCCCAACCAGGTCGATGGAAAAAATCCACATTGATTATGTCGGCAAACTACCGCGAACAACTACAGGCAATACCATGATTCTGGTCGCAGTTGATCAGTTCTCCAAATTCACCTGGCTTTGCCCTGTCAGAGATGCTACCACTCTCAACACCATTAAGGCCTTAAGCCAGAACATTTTCCAACACTTCGGATTTCCAAAAATCATAATCTCCGACAATGCCACCTGTTTCACTTCACATGCGTTCCGCAATTTTTGCTTCTCTCGTGGAATCAAACATGCAACCTTGTCACCCTACCATCCCCAACCGAACAACGCGGAACGTTTAAACAGAAATTTAAAAGCCGCACTTATTGCCTACCATTCGAGCAGTCAAACTCGTTGGGACAATTCACTATCTTGGCTTCAATTGGCCTTCAATTTTGCGACCCACGAGACTCTAAAAATTTCTCCTTTGAAGATCCTATTTAACTTCACCCCGAATACCTCGCACAGTCTTACCTGGAACATCGACGATCTTCTTCCCAGGGACAACTCAAATCCTTCTGATATCTGGCACCATGCCAAAAACAACATCATGAGAGCACACCAAAAATCTGAGCGCGTCTACAACTAAAACCGTAGACCTCATAATTTCAAGATTGGCAATCTAGTTTGGTGTAAGACGCACAATCTGAGTTCCGCTGTGGATAAAAGAGCCGCCAAACTGATGCCCAGGTGGTCAGGGCCTTTCCGCATTATAGATTTTCTCACCCCAGTCACAGTAGCGTTATCTTTCGAAAATTCTTCAGACTTCATAAAAAAGGCCCATGTGGAACAACTCAAACCCCATTTAGCACCAACTGAACCCAACCTTCACTTTTCTGAACGCTCCGCAATATCAGCAAACTGCACTAAATGTGTTTTCCCCACTTGAACCTCTTATAGGTTATGTGTTGTATTTTGTTTTTGTTTAGAGTTTACACATCATCACTTGTGAATCAAGTGCACCCGGACTCGACGTGTAAACCCAGAGATTGGCCATCTCAAGGGGTATTCATTTTCTTCATGACATATAATATTTCCAGCGCTGGATTACAAAAATCATCTTTCTTGAAAAGTTGTCTTAAGTCATGACATGTCATGCATCATTTAGTCTCATAAAGGTATGGAGATTGACCACCTTCATTACCTGAGATTTACAAGGATATGAATATACTTTCGAGCACTTATTTATAAGGGACATAGCGAGTCCATATTAGTTTTATTTTTGTGTATCTTGTTTGTCTTGTGATATGTATATCCTTATACATTTTGATATGTTTAATTCTTATATTCTTTTGGTGATGGAGTATTGACCAGTTGGTACTTATACTTAGTCTTAAGTTTACTTAGTTTTAGATTTTTTTTGTATAAGGCAAGTGACTTTCCTTTCTGGGACATTCCTGTCTTTTTTTTTATTATTTTTTTTTTTCTACCCCGACTCCGTCTTTTGGGGGGGGAGTCTGTAAAGTTTACCCTAATTTGCCCGAAATCTTTCTTCTTTACCTACACCTATACTCTGGGGTTACATACACTTTTCCCTGCAGGCGCAACTACACTCTGTAATACACCAATTACACACCGCCGCAGCACTAACTGACCCGTTGAGAACCATGTGGTTGCAGTTCAGAGCGACATCCGCCATTTTTCTAATCAGTTTACCTTTGTCTTTTACGCTGTACAGAAGCTACGCTTGTTTGTACTTCGTAACATGTAGTTCATTTCTTTCTTTCTACAATATGCCTTAATAAGCCGTACACCAGGTAAAATAACTATTTTTTTTATTTAATATGTAGCATCTAGTCTTACGATATCTGAAGTTTCCCATAATTTGAAATGTTGTTAATATTAGTAACTGTTCGTTACGTATAACCTATTGTATTTTGCAAAACGCAATTTGTAATTTATTTTAACCCCATAAAATTTGATATTTTGTAAAGCCTACAACTATACTAAATAGCCTGAACAGTGATTTTAATAATTAGCCTGGAAAATAGACAATTTAAACTAAAGTGATTCCATGTGTAGTTAACTACAGGTTATAAATTGTGCTCTAACGAGTTCCTGTACCAAGTATAATTCAGCCAGTCAATTAAAAACAGTATATTTGTTTCAGTTTGCCAAAAACAAAGTGTAACTCTGTACCAATTAACTTTTGATGTTAATTACTAGTGAAACTTATAAATTATAAAGTCATATTAGACCAAATTGACACGTTAAAACAGATTACAACAGGACCAATTACAGCATGCCTGCTGTAAACGTGCTGTAATTTTATTCTAACATAATATTTTACTTTTGGCTATTTAAAACAACTAATGCCTATATTATGTTCTGGTCCTTTAGAGAAATCTGGTTTAAGTTCCTGCTTTAAGTTCCTGGTTTAAGATCAACTTCTAATGAACATGCAGCCATAATTAAATGTGACTTCACCTTCGCTGCCACCGTTTGGTTCTACCCTGTTTCATAGAAAAAGTGCGACCGTTTAATTAACAAATTATTATAAAAATAAAAACGAAAAGGCTATTTTTAATCAATATGAACTTATAATAAGCTAGCTAAACATAGTGACTTTTCCAAAATATAAAAAGGCTATTAAATATTTTAGGTAATTAAAATAGTATGTTTTTGTCATATATATATATGTTTTTTATTAAATAATAAAGGCGGTGAGGTACCTATTTTGACACCACGGACTCCAAGAGTCAGAATCAAAATTTCTTTTTTATAATTATAATGACGTCATAATTTCAGTAATACTTTTTGTTTATACTTTTGGAATTGCAGTTTTTTTTTTATTACATACAATGCGCATATTTTTTTAATATACGTTGGCCAACTTATAATATACCAATTTATTTTGTAAGTACTTTTGTATGAAATGGAGTTTAAGACTATATGTACCATAAACAAATTTTCTTTGTTTTTTTTTTTTTTAAATAAGTCTTTAATTAAATAATATAATTAAATACAGGGTGGGTTTTTCTTTGATTTTTCTTGTAAGGGAGGGAATTAAATAAAACATCTGTTAACATATTTTTGGGGCGTATGTCATTCATCTTTTTATACTTAAGGGCATATCAATTTTTTTTTGAAATAAACTAAAGTTATTGTTATAAATGTGTACATTAATTCTATTTATCCAATAACCTGTCAAGGGACATTTCAGATATCTCGACTTCGCTATTAAGGTAAGACTTGTATCTGGTGTATTTTTACTTTCATAATCTTTCTGTATGTGCCATCCATATTTCAAGCCCAGTACGCATTCCACATAGTTTTTACTTTTGGTTGGTAACAATATTGATCTGGGGATTTTGTTGATTGTACTTTTTGGAAGCCTCACGATGCACGGCAGGATTTTTTTTATTGTATCTTTTGACAGCCTCGCGATTTACGGCAGGATTTTTTGCATTGTATCTTTTGACAGACTCTCTATATGCTTTAGCATGATTAGTATTACAAAAACGTTTGCGCCGTTTTTCCCACGTTTCTGGGTGGTTTGAACAATAGAACAATGATCTGACTCAACAGTATCAGATTACAAACACGATTCTGTCATCGGATACTGAGGCTGAGAGTTTTGGAGATCATTATCTGAAAGCTGCCCAATTTCCCCAATATTATCCTCCGCAATATAACAGGGAACAGGAGTATCAGGAATAGAAGGGTTTAGAGGAATGAGAACATCAAAATAGCCTCTTGTTAGCTCCCCAGTAAACCTCAGTCTTCCAATTCCCTCAACAGGCTCTCCTAAACTCTCCCCTAATAAAATACCGTCCCTATACACCTGCAGCTGATAGGGGAATATTTCAGATGCTGCTTTGATTTCACATATGGTACCGAAAGTTGTTGGTTTGATCATGTCAGCTACATATTCCGCCTTAGTTCTGAAAATATCCCCCGATGGCTTTAGAGTGTACGGTTTGAATCGGCGCCAGTTATTAGATACGTGATTCACAACTCGTGTCTGCACCTCGAAACCCAGTGTATCGGTGCCGTGAACCATGTAAGCCAATGAGTAAAATAAACATTGACCATCAGGCTTGGTATGGACTATTCTGTGAGGGGTTGGGATTCCATTGATATTTATTATTTCCATTGAAAACGTAAACAACTAAAATATTGCTTCGGGAAATAAAAATAAAACGGAAACGAAATAAAAAGCTTTTGTGAGGTAACTAAAATGTGTTAAAGCTGTTTTTTACACTGATGAATTAACTAAAAAGACGTTTTTGTCACAAAATAAAGCGTAATAAAACTCTTACGCAAGCAAAAAGCCGGGTAGTTACAACTGAAGTAACTAAAACTGTAGTAGTAGTAGTCTATGTATTATAGAGAAATTCAAGCAATAGTAGTAAACCAAAAAGCCAAGACTTTGAAGAATAGCAGGAACGCAGTATGGTAACGTGACCAAACAGCACAGAGTGATAAGCAAAACTGATGCACCACAGTGCCTAATTGTGATCATTGGGTAGGAAAGTGAAAGTGAGGAAGGGGCGGGAGGGGCAAGGTACAGTTATTTGTGCCAGTTCAAGGCTATATACATTTTAAGAAATCGTGATCAGTCTGTAGGCAACAAAATAAAAAATTTAATTTACCAATATTTTATACACTTCAAAAAAATTTCGTAAGACTTATAACCGTAGAATATTTTGTTTAATTGGAATATCTATCTCATAAACAGTATATGTCAAAGTTAAATGTATATTTTATAAAAAAAATATATCAATAAATATATTATATTATGTATTTTTATGGGGATTTTTGTTAAATTTTACCCCCAAAACCCCCCAAAATTTGGAATTTTTTAAAACCATTTCTTAGCGAGCACCTATGGCCCTAGAGGAAGCTACATACCAAGTTTCATTGAAATACGTTTGGTAGTTTTGGAGAAATCGTAATTTAGTAACTTTGACCCCCCAAACCCCCCTAAGATTTTGATTTTTTTTAACGCCTTTCTTAGGCAGCACCTACGGCCCTAGAGGAAGCTACATACCAAATTTCATGCCAATCCGTTTAGTAGTTTTAGAGAAATCGTGATTTAGTAACTTTGACCCCCCAAACCCCCCTAAAATTTAGAATTTTTTGAAAACCTTTCTTAGTGAGCACCTATAGTCCTAGAAGAAGCTACATACCAAATTTCATTCCAATCAGTTTGGTAGTTTTGGAGAAATAGTGATTTAGTAACTTTGACCCCCCCAAAAACCCCCTAAAATTTCGAATTTTTTTAAACCCTTTCTTGGTGAGCACCTATGGCCCTAGAGGAAGCTACATACCAAACTTCATTCCAATCCGTTCAGTAGTTTTAAAGAAATCGTGATTTAGTAACTTTGACCCCCAAAACCCCTTAAAATATTGAATTTTTTTAAAACCTTTCTTAATGAGCACCTATGGCCCTAGAGGAAGCTACATACCAAATTTCATTCCAATCAGTTTGGTAATTTTTGAAAAATAGTGATTTAGTAATTTTGACCACCCCAAAAACCCCCTAAAATTTCGCATTTTTTAAAAAAACCTTTCTTAGTGAGCACCTATGGCCCTAGAGGAAGCTACATACCAAATTTCGTTCCAATCCGTTCGGTAGTTTTTGAGAAATCGTGATCAGTGGGTCAATTCATTTGGATTTTATATATATGTATATATAAGTTTGTATCCGAGACTATATGTCATACTGGTTCCACCCTTATAAATAGCGAACTCTTTCCACTACGCTCTTCATACAGTCATGGCTAGCTGTGCAGTTCAGTAGTCATAGCAAGCAGTGAAATTCAAGTTACGTTACAATTTTCTAAATATCGTGTATGTTTTTATCTGAGGCTATCTGTCATTCATGGTTCCACCCATATAAATAGCAAACTCTTCGTACATTCATGGCTAGCTGTACAGTTCAGTAGTCATAGCAAGCAGTGAAATTCAAGTTAAGTTACAATTTTCTAAATATCGCGTATGTTTTTATATGAGGCTATCTGTCATTCATGGTTCCACCCGTATAAATAGTGAACTCTTTCCACTACGCTCTTCATACAGTCATGGCTAGCTGTGCAGTTCAGTAGTCATAGCAAGCAGTGAAATTCAAGTTAAGTTACAGTTCTTTAAATATGCTGTACGTTTTTATCTGAGACTATCTGTCATAACTGGTTCAACTCGTATAAAATATGAATTCTTTTCACTACGCTCTTCATACAGTTATTACAAGTGTGTGTATGCGTGTATTTATATAAATGCACACCTACAAGCTATTACAAAAATAAGCTATGTAAAAAAAATGATGTTCTTATGCTTGAAACATAGTTCTACCATCGTCTGGATTGTCACATTTTTCAAGATTTGGATACACGAAAAATCCAAATTTAGAATGTGACATAGTACGATACTTGTGAGATTTTAAATCTGAAAACTGTATTGCTAATAGTACTTAGTAGGACTATATAAAATGAAACTTGTTACTGTAGATGTATAACACATATTCCATTTTTCTTCAGAGACGTCTCGACAGCAGCAGTATTGAATCCGACCTAGCATGTGGCCACATCCTAGTCCTTGCTCAATTAGATTGGCCTCTAGAAGAAAAACTGTTCCTAGATATAATTAAAAAGATAAAACATCAAGGATGCTGGACTTATCATTTGTTTATGAAGTACATTGTAAATATAGATTATCTTGAAGAGTTCATGTACCTTTCAACAGAACACGGAGGAGCGCTGACTCTAGATATTCTTCCACCTTCATCCAGTCAAATTTTGAAGTGAGTATTACTAGGGGTATTATTCCTACACAATGTACAGGAGAGTTTAGGAAATTTATATTATATTTATGATAAGAGAGTTAACCATTTGGGAGCTACATTATTTTGATGTAGTTGGATAAAGTGTGACATGTATTTCTGCAAAGGTTATGCTAAATTAACCAAGCTCAAAAAATAGTATAGACTAACTGAATAATTGAAAATTATTGTGAATACACTGATAAATATTCTGAATCTTTATCCCCAAAGCAGGCTTTGTCTTTAAAGGGTGTAAATTTGCAGAGAATCGTAGATACTGTGGTTTCATATCGTTGTGAAGTTAGTCTCATATTTTATTATATGAAATTTAAGAATAATAACAATACACTAATTCTCATACACATACGTTTAATAATCAAACGCGTTTCAACGACAAAGTTGTCATCCTCAGTCATACATGAGCTACAACTAACAACTTATAATTCTTAGGTTGTTAGTTGTAGCTCATCCATCACTGAAGATGACAACTTTGTCGTTGAAACACGTTTGCTTATTAAACATATGTTTGTGAGACTTACAGGTAGTGTGTTATTATTCTTAAATAATTCCTTCTTACTCGTCAAGCTCAAAGTTTCCTAACCCTTAACATGCGGCTTGCCCCTTTAAACACGGCATGACCCAATATCTAAGCGCGGTTACTACCTTTAAACGCAAATACACAAACACATGCTTAGATGATTCCATAGTTCACGAAACTTCCAATAGAGTGCAGAGTGATGTTCTTTGAGTATGTTTAGACTAAATAAAAAATATAACCAATGTCTGTGACGTCTTATCAGTCTGTGTTCTGTCGCCAGAGCAAATGAGATAGCAAGTGTTCTGAGCTCGGCTTATGCCTGTAGAAGTAATCAGTTTCACTCAGTGTGCCTTGTTTGTTTGTACTGATAGCTGTAGGTCCGGTGCGCCCCCTGGCTGGAAAAATTTTCAAAAAATAAAAGTGAAGGATTGTATTATATATTTTTCTCTAATTTGACTATTGCGACTATCAAAACCCTTCCTCGCCTTAGTTACAGAAAAATATTGTTCTGCATGCCAATGTAGTACAGCAAACGCATCTGCCAGCTACGCTCATGAATGGTGATGCAATGAATAAACAATTAGCAAATCTGAGTTCGCGGGAAAACTGACCGCCCGCACGCGACCGACAACGAACATATAATCTTCAAACTATATGAGACCTCTTCAGAAATGAGAAGGTTATTAGAAGTTTAAAATTTTAAAAATAATGAAGAACAAGTCATAATTTATACAATTCAGTTTATCATAATACAACCTCAATAAAATTGAAATTTTTGAAGTAAGAAATAAAATGAATACTGTTCACCTAAAATTGTTTATTTTTTCCTGATAACAATTTTGTAGTAGCTCAGTTGTCACTTGGTTTACGGATAGAAAAGCGATACTAGTTTTGTTAAAAACATAGACATGCTGCTATAGTCATAATTGTAATTAGCCATAAATAGGGGTTTAGTCGTAATTTCCATAGTAACGGAACGCTGCCAGAACTGACCGGAAGTGATGGAAAGGAGTGGGGGGGGGAGTACTCCCCGAAATTTTAAAATAAAACTTCTATTTTACGAATCTTTGGTGAGTTTAAGAGTCCAGATAATATGCTTACTTTTATAAGAAAAGTACACATTGCCACGCCGCACACGCGCCTTTCGGTACTCTCGTGCTTAAATGGTTTCGGGCCCTCGTTCTGAAGCCCCTTGCCGCTTCTCACACGCGCACCTACTCAAAATTCGGGTTCACAGGGTCTTCGCCCTACGTTCTGACGTCACTTGTCACGCCTCACCCGCCTCTATTTTTTATTTTATTTGCCCTTGAATAAATTTTGCGCGCATACGTGGACAAGAAATAGGAAATACGCTTACTCTCCTAATTCTTAAAAGATTGGTTTGTAATTAATACACTTTATATAATATTTCACTAGCTCTAGTCTGACTCCTTCTCCGGGCCGTGCCGTTTGGAGTTATTTTGTCACACAAGAATTAATATAACCTTATATACTAACTTATTTTAGAACACTGGGTAAATTTCTGGTATAGGATACTTAATTTATAAATGAAAGATATTAAGATTTGCAAATAAACTTTTTTAATTCAAAAAACAAATTAATTCTGCTCTCGCAATTTCTTAAAATTTTCAAACAAATATCTCACTGATATTTACAACTATGATATTATTTACATTTATTTTGAAACTCTTTTATACCATTGTGAGAATAGGGAATATTCCTGAATGATTTTACTTTTACACTTTTCCCTGAATTTACTATTAGTTTTGAATTTATTTTTAAAAATTTATCTTTGGATTTTATTTATTTTAAAAATTATATAGCTTGGTTCTTTGCTACTCACAAATAAATATGATTGATCGCAGCTTTCCTCCTCGGTGGTTTAGGCCTTAGAATGAAGTCCTTGATCCTCTTCTGGCTTCCTTCCTCCCAGGATTTCTCCTCTTCCTTGATGTATAGCGATTTATTACGGCCCGCCGACTTGTACCGGAGTTGGTGATTCTCGCTGACCTACTGCTGCTTCTGCAATCTTTGACGTGGTCCTTGGATGGCTATCTTGACGCAACTAACAATATTTTTCCTTCCCCCAATCTCGCACTGTTCAGATCGGAGTCAAGAGACTTACTCTTCCCTTTTTGAGTAACTCTGTTCCTTTGGTGATTTATTTGGTTTTTCTAGCTTGTAGAATCTTCCTTTAATTATTTAAATTAGGTCCCACAACTTTATTTTCATTAATCCACTTTGATTTTGTCGATAATTAATTATTCCTTTTGCAGAGCAATAAGTAATTGTATTGGCCTCAGTGGTGGTAGCATGTCGTCATACATCTTGTCTCCCCTCGCTTTGTTTACACAAACCATTCCGGTCCGTACAGGAATTAAGTAATTTTTGTATTTAAAACTTTCAAAGTGCTCTAACTTCGTAACCCCTGGTCCGATTTTGGATTTCTTTGGCTCATTGGATTCTTGACCATCTCCTGATTCCTTCCTCCTTTGAGTTGTAGTTCTAGGGTTCCTGGTTCTCAGGTTATCGCCTTCGTTCATTTTCCATTAAATTTGAATTTTAATTTTTTCAAATTGGTCCAAATTTGAATTTTCTTGGTTCCATCTTCTTCTCCTGGTTCCCAAACTTCCAAAACTATCCTTCTTTTTTCCTTCTTTACTTTGGGCACGGTTCTGTGGCCTATTCTGTGTGAAACGTCGAATTTTGGATTTGGCAACCCCCCTTTTTGGTTTATGCCCTTTTCTCACATGGTATTTTACATTGACCTATATATTACACATTATTTCATATATATTCATTACCATATAACCTTATTTCCCTTGATTTAATTAGTTATTCTAGTTTATTTATTTTTGAGCCTTTTCTTTCAAAAATATTTAATTAGATTAATTTATTTTTGGTTAATTATTATTAATTTATTATTCTTTACTTTATCCCCAATTTAGGCCTTTGAATTATTTTAATTCGTGAATTTTAGCATTTTTCACCTAAGTCTTTGCTCTATAACTTTTTAATTATTTTAATTAAAACAATAATTCTGTTAATTAGATTATTAGTGGCTTCTTCTCCTCTATACATTTCATTAAAAAGAATTTATTAATTTTATATTTTAAAATTTAACATAGTCTCTTATGGAGCTTAGCAACAGAGCAGGGTTTTGCAGTATTCGACAAAACTCGACAATAATTATCCTGTCGATTTCCCTTAGAATAATTCACTGAGTCTTGCTTCTATTGCGTTTAACATTGACTAGGCCTTCAATTTACAATATAATTATTTTAAATTACTTCCTTGTACTTTACATATATTTTTTCTCGTTGTACTTACTTACAAAGTGTTATTTTATGTATTACTAAACCTACTTTTACATATTTAGGCCTTCAGGCTTCTATTTATGACTTTTAGTTTTAGGCGGCCCATTTGGGTCGGGCTTTTGCCCGCCTCAACATGTATATGTAACTATTTTTGTACTTGTATATAGCACATAGCAAATTTTAGAGACATACTATTTGAAGCAAAACCTTGGCTAAATGTCTCTTATTTAGTCAATCGCCTTTATTAGAAATTTAAATCCTCGGTAAAAAAACTGTAAACCTAAACACATTTTATGTACGAGGGCTATCCAGAAAGTAGATTACGTTTTCGTCTGTGCCTGCAAGGGGCGGGGCTAGCGCGGCCATCTTGGTGTCAGTGCGTTACGCCGCTCAGTCGGCATCTAGCCGTGCTAGTGAGAGGTTCGTGCTTTACTCCGTCGAGTTACTGTGACAGTTTGAAATGTCTGCCTTAATTGAAAATGCCGCGAACTGTGAGGTGCGTGCAGTAATAAGGTTTCTGACTGCAAAAAACTGTAAACCGATAGAAATCTATTGGCAGCTTTGTGAAGCGTATGGGGACAATATTATCACTGAAGGTGGAGTGCGTCAGTGGGTCATAAAGTTTAAAAATGGCCGAACTAATGTTCACGACGAAGAGCGAAGTGGAAGACCCAGCATAGTGACTGCCGAACTTGTCGAAAAAGTCGATGCCGAAGTCCGTGAAAACCGAAGATTCACAATAACGGAACTCTCTATGAGTTTTCCACAAATTTCGCGAAGATTGTTGCACGAAATCATCACCGAAAAGCTTGGTTACCACAAGTTTTGTGCAAGATGGATACCAAAAATCTTGACTGAGATCCACAAAAATCAGCGAATGACTGCAGCGCTAACGTTTTTGGACGCTTATGATAAAGATGGCGACTCATTACTCGATCGCATCGTTACTGGTGACGAAACATGGGTTAAACATGTGAACTGCGAGACGAAATTGCAGTGGGGCCACACAAATTCCCAAAAAAAACCCAAGAAATGCATCCAAACGACATCGGCAAGGAAGGTGATGGCAACTGTTTTTTGGGACAGGAAAGGTGTAATTTTTGTGGACTTCCTGGAAAGAGGCACTACAATAAACTCTCAAAGGTATTGCCAAACTCTGCAAAACCTCAGAAGAGCAATACAAAACAAGCGCAGGGGAAAGTTGAGCTCAAAGATCTTGCTGATTCACGACAATGCCCGGCCCCACACGGCAAATGCCACTCGCCAAGTTCTTGGATCCTTTAAGTGGGAGTTGTTTCCTCATCCGCCGTACAGTCCCGACCTGGCACCGAGCGACTTCCACTTATTCCCAGCAATGAAGAAGTGGCTGGCTATGCAGCGTTTTGATGACGACGCACAGCTGCAAGAAGAGGTAACCAAGTGGTTGAAGGCGCAGGCGACCGAATTCTACGACGAAGGAATTTCCAAGCTCGTCCATCGCTACGATAAGTGCCTTAATTTGAATGGTGACTATGTAGAAAAGTAGTATTTAAGTGTGGCTTTCATCTGTATATCATAAAAACAATTTCCAATACTTTGTTTATTTTTAATTCCAAAACGTAATCTACTTTCTGGATAGCCCTCGTATATCAAGAAATGACTTTTCTTACAGAAAAACAATTAAACAATAGCAAGCTTATCACGAGAACACAACACAGATGCTTGTTAGTGAATTGTTCTAACAACACTCAAAAATCACAAAACTAAACATCACTAACAAAAATATAATAATATAAAAGTTTAAACATCGCTGATTTTTAAACCCTTCGGCCGTCTCAACTCTGAATCATCAACGACTTAATTTTTGAAAAACTGTTTCTTCTTTTTAAACAAGAAAACTTTGGCATTGACGTTTAACAATAGTCTTATGAAATTATTCACAAGTTGTTCCATTGCAACAAAGCCACAACTAGAATTCCAATTAAGTTATAAAAGCACTTTTCTTGAGGTAATTTACAAAATACATTGTCAGCTAAGCTTCAAATTCTGCCTAAGACATTTTTATAATACACATTTTAACCTTTTATTTCACAGCCACCGTAGGATGTCAACTCGTGGTGTAGACAAGGGTGCTAAAGAAGATTTTAAGATGGCCATGCGCAGACAAACATCTAGAAGTCAAGAGCCTCTCGATACTCTCATTGCAAAATTTTTATCCACTGAAAAAAGATTACTTGCTCTCAACCATTTGTAGTTAATTTTTTATTTGAGTATGTATTGTGCTTACATTACCAAGAGCTATTCTAACATTCACAAGGTAACATTGTGATCTATGTTTAATTTGAATAAGAACAAATTTTATTTACATAATGGTGTGATAATCATTGATTTTTCAATAAAATTTACTAATTTTACTTGTTAATTTTATTTATTTAACTACTTTGTATATATTTATTTAAGTATTTACAGCTTTCTTCAAAAAATGTTTATTTTCACAATTTACGTATAAGCTACATCTTTTTTTTTTTAATGCTACTATTATTTAATAGTATTTATTTTTAGTTTTGCTGTCTACAAATTTACAATTTGTATAGCAAGTGTCAAAAACAAAATGTAGACTAATTTAATACTTACATACTAGATACAATTTAAAATGTCATACAAATGAATTTAATACATTCAAAGAGAATTTAAGAATCAACATTAATAACAACTACACCTTCATGATGTTCCTCAAATTTACTATGGTTAAATATCAATCAAACAGATAATTATTACAATAGTACACACA
>JAGFPH010000369.1:29555-45164 GCA_018207615.1 Philaenus spumarius
ACTTATTTCATGGATCCTATCAGATATAATTTGTATAATAATTTCAACTTGGTCAGCCGGACCGTAATAGTGAAACGATTAGAATTCAGCTACAGGAAATTGCACAAGACGATAGCCAATATATGGTTTAATAAACAATGCATTTTAAATAACGTTATTCCAACATACGCTAGAATCAAGAACAAGACTAACAGTTTTACTTCGAATTTAGTTATTAAAAAAGCACAAAAGGATTGGTTAAAAATGGAAATTAAGACTCTATACATCAAAAAGGATATATTAAATAAGAAGATACTAAATCTGCACTTGCAACTAGGTCAATACTGTTTAACTGAAACAATAAACGAAATTTTACAAGAAATTAAATACAACGTAATTAAAGAAAACAGGACCAAATATGAAAAATTAAAGAAGAAATTAATTAATCTCAACAATGGATATAATAATTCTAACCAAATAAAATGTTTTCACGAAAGAATAGTTAATCTTGCAGAAATTGATATCAACGATCAAGAATATGAACTACTAAGTAAAGGATTAAAACATAACATTCAAAATACCAACATCAAAAAAGACATAGAACAGAATATAATAGATGTAGAAAATGCAATTTTATTGGTTCGTAAGGAAGATCAAGTTCACGCAAGACACCTAGCGGCAGAAATTATAAAAGAAACTATAAAACAAAGAATAAATAATAAAGCAAAAAATAACAAAGAAGAAGCTATTATAAAACAATTAAATAAGAAAATAAAAAATAGCAACACTTTAGTTACAAAAGCAGATAAAGGAAACGCAATAGTGTTAATAAAAATAGAAGATTACATCAAGAAAACGGAAGAATTTATAAACAAGACAGAATGTAAAAAAGAGAAGAAAGATAGAACGGAAACATACCAAAAAGAAATTAAAAATATTATTAAAAAATCACATAACCTATTGGACGAGAATGAATACAAATACATTAATATGAACCCCAGTCTACCAATAATGAGATCTCAAGTAAAAATCCATAAGAATAACTACCCAATTAGGCCTATAGTAAATTATACAACCGCACCAGCATACAAATTGGCAAAACATATAGCAAACGTCATTGGAAATATGGGATTGTTAAAAAACAAATTTATAGTAAAAAACTCATTAGAAGTGGCAGAAAAATTAAAAGTACTTGAAGTTTCAGAAGAACATAAACTTATTTCATTTGACATAGAGAACTTATATCCATCGATACCCATAAACGAAACACTAAACATTTTAGAGAGTTTGTTAAAAGAAAATGGAAGTAATATAGAACTAAATAAAGAAATTATGCAGGCTTTAACAATAATACTACAACAGAACCAATTTAAATTTAACAACACTGTGTACAAGCCGAAAGATGGATTGGGTATGGGAAATCCATTATCTGCTATACTAAGTGAAATTTTTATTCAACATTTAGAAGAAAAATATATAGAAAACATTTTGCAGAAACATGAATGCTTAGAATACATCCGATATGTAGATGACTCACTATTAATAATAAAAGACAGTCAAAATAATAAAGGAGAACTAATTTTAGAAAAAATAAATCAAATCCACGAAAATATTAAATTTACAATGGAAAAAGAAGAAAACAGAACGATTAATTTCTTGGACTTAAAAATAACCAGAAATAATAAACAACTAGAATTTGGAGTTTTTAGAAAGGACACATACACCGATAATATAATTAATGCACATTCAAACCACCCAATGGAACACAAAATGGCAGCTTTTCGATACATGATTAATAGGTTATATAGTTTACCGTTAAAAAGGAAAGCACACAAAGAAGAACTAAACACAATATTTAAGATAGCTGAAAATAATGGATACGAAAAGAGAACAATAAGAAAATTAATTCGTAAAATAAAACAAAATTTAAATAATAAGACCAAAGTCACAAAGAAACAAGAAAATATCTGGGCGGGATTTACCTTCACTGGAAAAGAAACATATAAAATGAAACAATTTTTTGGGAAATTCAATGTTAAAACTGCTTTTAATACGAACAACACCAAAAAGAAAAGATTAAGCAAGTCTATAGAAGATAGGGAAGCATACGACAAAAATGGAGTATATAAAATAATGTGTAAATGTAACGCAACATATATAGGCCAAACAGGACGAAAACTAAAAACAAGATTTAAGGAACATATCAGATCTTATAAATATGAAAAAAGAGATTCAAATTACGCAACACACTTATTAAATGAGGGTCATATGCCATATGAAATGAAAGAATCAATGAAGCTTTTACACCAAAGTAACAAAGGAAGACGGTTAAATATAATGGAAAACATGGAAATTTTCAAACTAAAAATGAACGGAGAAAATATTATTAATGAACAAATTAACAGTCAATCATAAATAACTTTCCAAACTCTAAAATTGTTGAAAATATAAAATAAAAAAAATAAAAATTACATAACATATTACATAACGTGTTGCATAACAGATTACATAATAGATTACATAACAGATTGCATAACAGATTACATAACAGATTACATAATAGATTACATAAGAAGCTGCACCAGTAGTAGGAAGAGAGGGGTGGCTAACTATATCTAGACGATTCCATAACGGATGAATCCAGTACTGAAATAGGTCTCGATAATGGAGGAACTCCGAAACGCGTCGACAAACTTTAGTGAAAGTGTTACGTTAGGATTGGCAGAAAATTGTACTAAAACTTATTCCAAGTGTTTTTGTTCATTGTAAAAAAAAAGAAAAAAAGTTCATTGTAGGCCTAACCTAAAATTATATTCAGTTTTTGATCCAAATCAGTTGTTGATCAAAATCAGCTGTTTTAAGCTTTTCATACGAACAGCTGTTTTTTGTGCCCCTGATAAAATCAAAAGAAATCTTTCTTCTTCTTCCTTAAGAGTGACCTTCCATAAGATTAACATTGAAACTTTGAGGGCCACTGGGGCGCAGCCCTAATGTCCTAGGACTTCGGTAAATGGCCAAAAACCTTCCCAGGGTTAACCTGTGTTACTATGCAAAATTTCAAAGCAATCGGATGGACGGTTTGGTAACGCATAAAGGACAAACATACAAACAGACAAACGTACATACATTGAATTTTATATATATAGATTAATGAAACCATGGGCGGATCCAGCCGGGTTTCAAGGAGGGGCTGTCTCGTATCCGGGGAGGGGGGGGGGAAGAATATTTTTAATACAGTGCTTGAAAATGTCTTTTTAGACTATTTCACGATCACCCATTTTGAATAGGAATTAAGGATTACATGCTTTATCCAAAATAAATTTTTATTATAACAAATTGTAGAGAATGAACCATAGAATTGAACTGTATACTTGAAAATTTTAAATAGTTTATTCTAAAAACCTATTTCACTAAATTACAACACAAACGTATAGTACCTATATAGTTCCAGGTTTAGTTTCAGATCGATCTTTATCAAATTTACCACACCTGATTAATTTTTGCTATGGAATATTTAAGATTTCAAAACTTTGTCATTGGAATGTCTGCAATTGATGTAGATAAATAAATTGAATTAGTATGAATTAAATATAAATAAATAATAAAAAATGTATATATTTTAATTGTCTTTTGTAAGTAAGTATTATTTTTAAATGTTTGGTGTGTAATGTTTTTCAACTATTATTACATGTTTTTAAAATATCTGCATGGAAATTTCTGTCATTCTTGGAAATTAAATTTATGAATTTTACAAATCTTCGAAAATAAAAGAATTTTGAAATACTGTAATTAATATTTAGATGTTCGCTCTGTAATCGGTAGTTTTATGCTTGGTCTCAAAGTCTAAAAAAATCCATTGAAAGTGTGATGGAAATATATTAAATATGACGTAAAATTTATTACATAAATATAGAAAGATATTAATGTTGTAGGCCTAATACCTACACTTGAAGTCACTTGAGTGCTTGAGTGATACCTCATGACGGTTGTAGAGACAAATTTTTGTACCTCCAATCTCCCCCCCCCCCTCCGCCCAGGCAAGCTTGAAGTGCCAGCTTATAATTGACCTGTTACAATTTAGTATATTTGGTTTTGTTTATATGTTTTCAATATATTTTTCTTAAATGCTAGATTTCCAGGTGTCATTAGTATTCTCATTAAAATTCGGTCGTTTTCTTCTTTGAGTCACCTATTTTAGTGTTATCCAAATAAATTAAATCAAGCCTAATTCAGTATAATTCAGTCCAGCGAGAGCACCAGATTAACCACAATATGTAACCGACAATTTCGTAAAACAAAACTGGAGGACAATTTAAAACTGAACTTTTATTTTACCTTTGTAAGACTTTATATACATAATTAAAAACATGAAGACATCCCTCTAAGACATCATATTTTATATGGTAATCTATTTATTAGAATGGCATTATTTTTGTATTATTCGATAAAAATGTAAATAAATACAAACAGAAAATATTCACTGTAGGCCCAAGTCCTTGAACAAAAAGTTGCGGCCCTACTGCACTTCCTGTTTTTCTGAGAAATCACTAGTACGCATTTTTATCGTACCGCCTGGCACTCCTGACGTTGAGTCAATGAGTGACAAGTAGAATTTATAAACTTACATTCGTAATGTTAATGTTATTTTTACTATTTAACCTTAGCTCGTACACTCGTTAATTAATGTATGGTTATTTTAAAATAAGTTTATGCTAAACAGTAATTTCAAAGTTACTATTATTGTAATTATTGCATTTATTAGTATTAAGTGTTAAGTTTCTTTGTGATTGAAAATTACTACCAATCTATTCAGACAGTCTAATCAGCTGTGTTTTGAAAATGCAATTGAAATAATTATGTTAAGTATGTAGTTTATTGTGTTGAACTATTTTATTAGTATTTCACCAAATATTGTGATAGAATATTTTTGTTGCAAAATAAAGCATTTTTTCATTACATTTCCTTTATTAAAACCCTGCTTTCCCCCATCGTTTTTCTTGTCAAATTTTATACAGAAATCATGTATAACAATATTTTGACTGTCCTATTAAAAAATTAAAATTAAGTTTGATTCAGTGTGGCAGATCTAAGATGCCGTTCAAATATTTCAGACTTATAAAAAAGTACTTTTTAAAATGATATACTACATCGGCATTAATTATTTGTTTCTGCATTCTGATACCACTAAGTTATGCCACATAAAGTTGTTTCACTACTTAAAAATCACTCTGTATAAACATAAGCTTATGTTAATATGTATAATATAGAATAGGAGATTTTATAGAGGTTTAAATATCTAATTTTGTTTAGGCTTGATGTGTTTTATTTTGACAAATATTGATTTCCTGTAAAAGCTTGATATTGAGAAGTGAACCATTTACTACCAACACATTACTAAAATAAAATATATAAGGTGAAGTGGGGTAAGTGGAACCACGGGGCAAGTGTAAAATCTGTTTATCACAAACTGATAACAAGTTATTTTGAGAAAAAAAGTTCCTTGGCATATGTTTATTCATGCTGTTTGTCACAGTATTTCACTTTAAAATATCAACAAAAAGTTCAGTATGTATTTGTTAATATAGTTTAGAAAAAAGCTTAAGTTTTGTAAGGGCAGTGCCCTTGTCGAAATCTGGTTTGTTCCTGATTTTTAACAAATGCACTTAGAACATTGCTTTTTCATGTGTTTGGTAGAGTTTAGCGAGCAGATTTTAGTGGTGTTTTTGCATTCTATCTCTCTTAATTCTTTTTGTTGTTACAGCCGTGGGTAAACTTATCCCGCCAATTTAAGGTGTGGGGTAAGTGTAACCACAGACACTGGGGTAAGTGGAACCAGTGTTGTTACACTTACCCCGTTACTTTTAGTTGCCATTATCTTAACATTTGGTTGGTTTTCTTGTTTTTTTTTGTGTATGCGTAAGACATATGCCGTGCATTAGTTTTAAAATAAACGTTTAGTGTTTGTAAACATTTTTGTACAAGAGTTAAAATGTAAGTGATAACAAATGTATTTAAGTTAAAATCTAGATTAGGTGTCTTTTCTATTAACTAACTTACTGCGTTTCAAAATAAACTTGCCAAAACAAACTTTTATCTCATATAAAACAATCTAAAAAGTGTGGAAAACTTTTTTTAGAAGCATAGATTCATGAAAAAAACATTGCAAGAGCATTTTTGAACAAAAAAAAAAAAAACCTTATATTTTATCCGGGTAAGTCCACAAAGGTAAGTGTAATAATTTATTACATTCTGTTTGTTTTGTGCATGAAATAGTTTATCTAATGTGTTCTTAATCATCAGTTTCCTTAAGTCACTTAGCTTTGCAAAAAAAGATATCAAAATGAGTCAAAAAATGCTTTGCTCAGAAACAAATGGAGCATAATTACACTTGCCCCATAGGTTATACAATGGCCAAGTACAGGTCATAGCTGTTATACTTGCCCCGAATGCCAGGGAAGTGTAACCATGTGTTATGTTTGGGGGGGGGGGGGGGGGAATTACAAAAAACTGCTTGATTTAAGTGTATCCTATTTAACTTGATAGAGCATTAAACAAGGAACATTTTAGTAAAAATATCATCTCTTTACATTGCATATTTAATGTGCGAGTGGCCTCAAAAATTTAACTATGCTAAAACCTGGTTACACTTACCCCACTTCACCTTAGTAGAAAAAAGTAAAAACAACGATTTTAAGAAATGCAACCTTTGTTGTTACCGTTGAAAGGGTATGTGTCATATCGATGTTATATCGTTATTTCACCGATTCTCGGCACTGGAATCGGCATCAAGTCGATTCAGATTCCATCGATTCCAAGCCCGGCCACCACCAATCTCTGCAAATACGTTCGGTACTCCGATTGCCATGGCCCAGGTTTATATTTCCCCGTTATATTAGTCGTTACATCCCATTTCATTTCAACTCGAAGTATTCAGACAATCTACATTGCACCAAAGTAGCCGTAACCGTTACTTCTAGCCGTTAGTAGCGATTACTTTGTGTGTTTGCAAACTAGGGATGGGTAGATAATAAATTTGTCGATTCTGGATGCCGATACTTATCAACAAAAACGGAATGTTCATGGAAGAAATTAACGCCCGAACACAATTAGCAGTAATTTCATGAAATATTGGTGTTAAAACGTAATTTAATATATCACAGTCAGTTTTCACGAAAGATAACGAAACCCGAATACAATTAGGTAAAATTTTTGAAATATCAGTGAAAAAACATAGTAAGTTGAGTACCACAGTGAATGTCCGCAAAGAAAATCGATGCCCGGATACAATTTGTGCCAAATGTATGCCATTGGTCAAATATTATTTAAAATGACGAATGTCCGCAAAAGAATGCGACATCCGAATATTATTAGTTTTTATTTTATAAAACGCCGGCATTCGATCGCAATTATACAACAGCGTATGTCCGCGAATAAACCTACTCCCGAGAACAATGGAATGTCCGTATAAGATATTGTTACTCAGATACAATTAACATAGTCCAATTTAATAAAAACAGTGCTTTAAATACAGTTGCGTCAAAACATAATTTAAGTACCACAGTGATTGACCGCAAAAAATCGATGCCCGAATACAATTTGTGCCAATTTTATGAACATTTTTTATGAACTACCATTGATCAAATATTACTTAAAATAAAGTAACGAATTTCGTCAAAAAAATACGACGCCGAATATTATCAGCGCTAATTTAGAAAACGCCAGCGTAAACCTTAATTTAAATTACAACGGTTAAGGTTCGCGAACATTTAATTTAGATGACACTTTAAAATCGGAAAAAGTGGAAATTAAATGTAGCTATTTTCGGGAATGAATAACAAGTAAAACAAAGGCATTCCGTCGGGACTAATACAAAATCATAGATCACGGGTAATGTAAGTTCCAAAAATTATTACTTTAAACTTTCGTTACCGATCTATAAAATGTGTTAGTTTTCGTCCCAGTAGACACCCTAATTCTATAGACACGATAAGAAACGAATCCAATAATCCAATTCACACGATCAGAAACAAATTTATAAGTGGCTGACCTTGAGTTTGAGCCTACCTGACTTGACTTGTGTAGGCCTACGCATGAATAAAAATAAAACAAAAAGCGTTTACTTAACAAAGGAAAGAATTAATTACCTAAACATTTTACTGGGGAAAATGTCTACCTACATCAAATTAATAATGTTTTACAATTTCCCCTACTGATATTTATTTTATATGATTTTTCTGTTTTTAAGTTATCCTTAAAAAGTTAAACCTCTACTCCCGTTACAAGCTCGGTAAATAGGGTTTTCCGTGCGAGCATGATAGTTCTTGCGTAAAGCGTAGCCGAGTGCGGGATTTTCATGCGCAAGCACCGAAAAACTTACCGGGGGAGTAACGTACGATATTTTTCATTATACTACACCGAAAAAGCAACATACTTTTAATCAAAACATCTTTTTAATAAAATAACAGGTGAACAGGTATAGAAGGAGAACAGCTTATTCGGTGCAGTATAGTGAAAAAAAATTATACATTTTTTAATGAATACAAATCGGCAGTTTTATGTAAGTTCATCTTAGTTCAATAACAATATTAACAAATAACATTAACATCAAAGAACCATGCAGTTAAAATTAAATAACAATGTTTACTTCCCTTTACAATTATGGACATTGGAAGGGAATCGAGAATAGGAAATCGATAAATTTGAGAAACGACCCATCCCTACTACCTACCTATATCGCACGATCGCACTATTTCTAGACAAAGCCGCTTTATAAATATTATAAAATAGTCAAGTAGCTATTTCATCAGTAAAAACGTTAAGCTCAGTTTTGAATTTGATACAAGTGTTTTGAAAGCTTAAATTTCTACCAATTTTGAGTTCAATGTTCCATAAATATTTTTTGAGCTTCAATTTTGCCCGCTAACTTTACGGAGTTGGTACCATATATATTACAAGATTTTAAATAAAGTGTAATTATTCTTGAAAATATTTGGTTTTATATTTTTCGCCTTAAAAAAAAAAAAAAAAAAAAAAAAAATACATATTTGTTGAAATTTAAACTATTTATGTGACACAATATTTAACACTACAATATTACTACAACTTCCAAAATATTCTCGAAAGAGGTTTACAAAACACACACTAAGAAAAATTATAGAAAAACATTCAAATATGATGGTTTCATCAAACATCATACGCTTCCAAAAAAAAAAAAAACGAAATATTTAATAATCATTCGAGTCGACTGCCGAATTGAAAGCTAAGTAAAATACTGAGAATAAAAATACAAAATAAATCTGGCAACATTGCAGGCGGACCACAACTGGGGTATATAACCATTTGTCGCTCTGGCCCACAATTAAATGTAAAGTGATACTCTTGTGGGACCACATTCAACGGTGTTTTGCTACTTCGCTTAGCACAATGGTTGTGGACCACATTTGATTGTGAAATGACAGATGTAATTACACAAAACTGATTGAATATTTTTTTGTAAAAAAGAAATTCAAGGTAGACAGGCCTATTTCAAACTTGGACCCAAACCAGTATTATGATTTATAATCAGGCTTCAGAAATATATGGTGGTAAATAATGGACTACAATTGATAGTGTTTTGATACCTGGACTACAATAGGTGGATCGAGGTAAATATATATATTACAACGGACAAAACTCGTTGTGGGTCCTGGGTTTGAATTTATAGTTAATTTTATAAATTTGAAGAATCTGGACTTGCCGCGGGCTGAAGCCGAATGTAGGTCACGACAGTCATGTTGACGCGGGAGGGTCGTTATCTGGCCAAGCTAAACTTTTGGACCCTGCCTGTTCGAAAAGGAATAAGAACTTGTAAAAAATACTTAAAGATTCTTTCGGGAAGCCAAAATCCAGGATTTAAATAAAAACAAAAATCTTCAGGAAATGCATTACGCTATAACCGCGGGTGTATTTACTGCAAGATTAGATAATATAAAATCACAAAGTTACGTAAGATACAAGCTATTAAAGTATGGGGAGAAATTCAAAATTCCTCTAAATTGAAAAAGAAAAGGTTTATTAGGCTTTTCTTAAGAAGGCCAAAAATAAAGGTGAAATAAGTTTTAGCGAAATTTTGTTAAATAAAAAAGTTAACGTTAATCCACTAAGTTCAAATGATAAAAAAGTAGGTTAAAAAGGAAGTTTTTTAAATTCTAACCAAAACAAGTTTTAGTATTGATAACCATAATTTATAATTAAGAAGAAAAACTTGAAAATTTATAAAAGGAAAAAGGTGATAGAAATTGCACCTTTACAGCCAAATAAAAAGTTAAACTTACATTTTTATTAACTCAAAATGGTAAATAGTATGTAAATAACATAGGTATGTAAAAATAATCCAGTATTTGAAATATGTTTCGGGAGTAAAGTAAAACCCCAGTTTGTAAAAAATCGTTAAACTCCCTAACCCCACAGCAAGACAACCAGAAGCAGAAACGAAGTGAAAATCCGGCTGGTTAACAAAAACCAATAGACAAAAAGATGTGTAAACGAAAAACTGGAAAAAACAAAAACTTTTCCGGGAAAAATCGCCGCGGAAAAACGCGCGCGGGTCGTGTACGCGAACCAAGAGTCGTACGAACGTCACTCGAGTTCGTGTGTAAAGAAGGCAACGAGCTGAATCCAAAAATGTCACTCTCATGGAAATCGGGAAAACCATGGAGGATTTACAGAGGAAAAGGAGTTTCCATAGCCTAAACTGCAGAAAGCGAGATAACGACTCGAAACAGCAGAGGGGCTGGCCGAAGATGAGACGGCTGGAGGGGGAGCAGGTCTACCAGCATACGAAAGTGGGCGTACTCCAAAAACAAAAGGAAAATTACTTAAAACAATGGCTAAATAAAGTTTAAAAATAATGGAAAAATTAATATAAAATTCAGGATAAAAAATAACATAAACTAGAAGTTTAAAATGGTCGAAAAAACGAATTTTAAAGCTTTGTAGTAATACAGTGATAGAAAGCTTAAGTTGGCATGGAAGTAGTGCCGAAAAAGCCTATATAAACGATTGCTCGGGGGAACTCGGGGGCCTTCACATTTTTACGATGTAACTAGACACATCGAGCCTTATTCATTCTGCGATGTAATTAGACGCATCAGGAGCTGTTACTTGTTTTTTATAAAATACTATAGCATGCAAGAAGCTATGTATTTTCTTCGTTAACCTTATAAATTGTATAACAAGTGAGAAGACACGTCGTTGCGGTTTTCACCTGGAATGCAGCAATAGACACCGCCTAAATCTTCAAGAACTTCAGTGGCAACTTAGTCCATACAAAGTTGGCCGAACTTGGAAAATTCTGGAGGAGGAACATAGCCTGCAAGACAGCTGATACATGGACTGATTCGTAAAGCTTCCAGACAGGACTCCAGGACACCACCAGGCGACCACTAGGACATGCAACTGTAACTTCGAGGGAATAACCTAATTGGGATTGCAGACACGACATCACCACATCCATCTTTAAGAAATCATCCATCCTTCATCCAGACAACCCTACAGGACTCCATCTTCACCAACGAGATAACTTAACCATCACGCAGAGCATCTGTAGCCTGCCATCGCTAAACAACGTTCGTGGACTTCACATCAAACGTCGCGACGCCTGGACAAGTGTGAAAAGGTCGGTAGAAGCGTAAAATACGTTAGTCCCTGATAAAATTTGCCTGAATTAAATTCAAATAAATTTATTTTAAATAATGGGTTACTTAGGATGTTAGATTAGATAAAATATTTGTATTATAAATTAAAAAAGTAAATTCATTAAATCGTAAGTTCAAATTAAATCTTTCATTAAAATATTAATTAAATTAAATTGGGTGTAAAATATTAAAATAAAATATAGTTAGGTAAAAGATTAGTTCTGCCTTATAGTTTAAGAAATTATTATTTAAATTGAAAAGAGATTTATTATTTTGTATTTGTTGGAAAAAGATAAAATCCAAAAAGTATATTTTCTGTTTAAGTTTTTGAAAAAAGAAGTTATTAAAATTTTATTTGCTTTGTAAAAAAGTTATTATTTACAAAAACACCTAGTATTCAAATACCCCAATAGTTTATGAGTTATAAATTAAGATTTGATACAGTGAAATTTCATAAAATAATTGCAAGCACAAATAAGCCATTTACAAGGTTAGTTTCAGAGTATTCACTACTCAGAGGTTTCCAAAAAGTAAAATTATTAACTTGTGTTCTAACTGAGCTAGATTCAAAAATAAATTACTGGAAGTATAACGTAAAGTTTTTTTTAGTTGGGGTATTCAGCAAACTGAATATTCGACACATAGTTATTTCACCTAGGCCAAACAAAGCGAGATTGCCTATAAGACTTCCAGTAGGTGGAAATAACTTATTCTCCAACAAAGAATTCTCAAAAAGGAGAGTTCCGTTGTAGAATATATATATATATATATATATATATATATATACACTTTTATAAAACCAATCAAAACTTGTCTGGCAGTTTTGTTAAACAATGTGGTATAATTTGCAATATGCAGAATCAATCTTTAATATAACCTACCAAAGTTCTAAGACAGCTTAAAAATTACGTCTCTTTTTCAATAGTAGTTGGAAACTAAAAACTACCATTCACATCTTTTGGTGATATGTGTATACAGTATCTTGTAAATAGTAGCATAAATCATCTTTTTGTTTTGATCACAAACAAAATAATATTCAAATAATGTAGCCTATTACCATAAAAACTTAATAATATTTCAATCAATGTTTCATATTAAAATAATAATATATGCATCGATTGTTTCGATGCACGTTTCTATGTAAGTCGTGCAATTAGGCCTATAAAGACAGAAAGACTGTTGAATAAGTCCCGCGTCCAATGAATAATTATTAAACTAATAAAAGAAATTTTTTAAACAACAGAGATCATTGGTGTTAAAATCCTTCTTGTTGCTGTTAACCGTTTGCCCAAGGGGAGTCACTCAAATATATTTAATTTGATATATTTGGGTGCCTAATTTGGTGGAGGATATATATTTAATTTTATTTGGTCTTTGGTGCCTCATTTTATCGCAATATAATTGTTTGGATATAATCGCTTATTTTCGTTAAAATGTATCATTGTTATAGGTTAAACTTCATGCCAAGTTTGAACTCAATCGGTTAAACCGTTCTGTAGATATGAATCACTTTGTAAAATGAACAAAATGGCGGATATCTCGAAAACAAAGCATTTTTGGAAAAATGTTTATTCTTCATTTTTTTTTTATTTTGACCTATAAAACCATTTCCCGAAGTTTGGCTCTTTACTTATGGGACACCCTGTATAGAAAACTCAACCACAGTATTATTTATATACAGAGTGATGGAAAAGTTCCGCAACCCATCGGTAATTTTAAACCTGTTACAAATATTAACTTCCAAACTTTCAGGAAGTTATATTGGGCGAATTCTGCACCTTTTAGGGGTATGAATGGATTTTACTCTTATTCGGTAAAGGGAAAGGGGGTTGCAAGTCAAACATTTTAACCCTTATTGTATGATACCCAATGATTACATAGTATAAAGGTGCGTTGCGATTGAAGCGACTGGTGCGATCATCGCGGGCGCCTGCTTTGCATTGTTCAAATGGTCCTATTGTCGTTGGAGCGATTATCGCTAGATTAGCTAGCGTCTATTGCAAGCAACTGGTCCTGGAGCATATATAATCGCAGTAGCAGAGCGATTATTATGCACTTAACAAATCTTTTTAGTTTGTAAAAAGATGTCTCATCCAAAACTTAACTTTTCTACCGATGAACATGATAATTTAATTGAAGCTGTAGCAGGACATCCACCTATGTATGATTTGAAGCACATTCTATATATGGATGTTACGTTTTCACTCTAAATTTGCCCGACCTTATGCTTCATATCATACACCAATACATTGGGGAGTACATACACACCTACTTGCAGGGGCCACCGGCATTTTTCGTAGTACATAACTTGGACACCGCAGCACCGACTGGACCCGTAGTGTTCCACGAGGTTGCCGTTCGCAGTACTTTCGCCATTTTTTTTATCATATCAGTTTGACTAACAACGCTGCGCTAACGTCTTGCTTCTTGTGTTTCCACATCATGTAGAGAGTTTTCTTTACCAAATGCTTTAATAAGCCGTACACCAGGTAAAATAATTAATTTTATTTAATATGTAGCATATAGTCCACGGATATCTGAATATTTCCATAATTTCAATGTTGTTAATATTAGTTACTGTTTGTTGCGTGTAACCTATTGTGTTTTGTAAAAGGCAATTTATAATTTTAATTAACCCCACAAATTTTGATATTTTGTAAAGCCTGAACTATACAATATAGCCTGAACAGTGTTTTAACTGATTAGCCTGGAAAATAGACAATTTAACTGAAGTGAGTTCATGTAAAGTTATAAACTATGCTCTAAAGAATTCCTGCACCAACTATAATTGAGCAAGTTAATTAAAACAGCATATTTCTTTTAGATTGCCAGAGCCAAAGTGTAACTCTGTACCAATTAACACTTGATCTTTTAATTACTAGTGAAACTTGTAAATTATAAAGTCATATTAGATCAAATTGACATGTTAAGACAAATTACAACAGGACTAATTACAGAATGGCTGCTGTAAACATGCTGTAATTTTATTCTAACATAATATTTTACTTTTGGCTATATAAAACAACTAATGCCTATATTATGTTCTGGTCCTTTAGAGAAATCTGGTTTAAGTTCCTGAGTTTAACTTCGACTTCTAATGCATATCCATCTATAATTAAATGTGAACTTCACCTTCGCTACTACAGCTTACTTCTACGCTGTTTCAAAGAAAAAGTGCGATCATTTAATTAATAACTTATTATAAAAAGAAAAAGAAAAAGGCTATTATAATCAGTATGAACTTATAATAAACTAGCAAAACTTAGTGACTTTCAGAAATATAAAAAGGCTTTTAAACAATTTTTATGTAATTAAAATAATATGATTCTGTAATATATATGTTATTTATTAAATAATAAGGGCGGTGAGGTACCTATTTTTAAATACTACGGACCCCAAGGGTCTGAAATCAAAATTTGTTTCATTAAATAAAATGACGTCATAATTTCAGTAATACCTTAAGTACAAAAATTTATATTATTTTATTTTGTTTATACTTCTTTTGAAATTGCAGTTTTTTTTACATATAATGCGCATATATATATTCTTTTTTTAATAAACGTTGGCCAACTTAGAATATACCAAATTATTTTGTAAGTACTGTACTATTGTATAAACTAATGTTTAAGACCATGTGTGCCATAAGCAAATTTTCTTTCCTTCTTTGTTTAACTAAGTCTAAATTTAAATAATATAATTAAATACAGGGTGGGTTTTTCTTAATTTTTTTTGTAAGGGAGGGAACTAAATAAAAATATCTGTTAGCATATTTTTTTGGGGCGTATATCATATTCATCTTTTATTATAAATTATTTGTCCTCTGTCATAGCTCAACGGCTATGGTACTTGCCTCATAAGCAAGACGTCCCGGGTTCAAACCCCGCGGGGGACCATAAAATATTAAAAACCCAAAAAAACATGTTCGTTAGCCGAAAGGCCCAAAGTGGCATGGAAA
>JAGFPH010000369.1:45264-57431 GCA_018207615.1 Philaenus spumarius
CAAAGTGGCATGGAAAGCAAAAAAAAAAAAAAAAAATTATTATAAATTATAATTAAGGGCGTATAAATTTTTTTTAATAAACTGAAAGTTTATTGTTATAATATGTGTACATTAATTGTATTTATCCAATAACCTGTCAAGGAACATTTCAGATATCTCGACTTCGCATTTAAGGTAAATCTTTGTGTCTTGAAAACTTTTACATCAATCTAATAATCTTAATGTATGTGCCATCCATAATTTGGGCTCAGTACGCATTCCACATTGTTTCTACTTTTGGATGGTAACAAGGACCAGCGGGCAAAAGATAATATATGGGTAGCCATTGCTGAACAAGTAGGAAGACCAGGTATGTGCAAATATTATTTGAGATTTTTACTATTTCTTTCTACAAAAAATATTACATTATTAATGTTATATTATTATATTATTAACATAATATACAATTGCATAAATTAAAATAGCAATTTGAAGTAGGCCTACCGTATGTTTTAAATTATTGATAGATAGAAGGTTAAAACTTTTAAACCCTACATGTTATGTTCATGCTAACTTTCTGAAATTCCAAGCCATTTTGGTGAGTGTTGCAAGCAGTTTTTTCAAAAATTTGTCAAATATCTATTTTATTTATTCATTTGTCTCGAAGACTAATATGCTTGCTACAAAGCCCCAACATAGCTGATGTGGCCGTTATAAAACAAAACTATACTTTACAATCATCTTGAATAACCATAGGCGTAACGAGGGGGGGTGGGTTTGGGGGTTATAACCCCCCCCCCCATTGAAAAAATATTTCGGACTTTGTTTATATAAATACCTAGCTTGTTTTCAACACCTATGCAAATGTTAAGCTACAATAAATATATTGCTGACATTATCTTTGGTTGAATTGGGGACTGATACTTTATTTTATATAGATGTAGTGTAGTGTATCAAAGTATAGTGTTATAAAGGCAGCACACCGCGTTTCCCGCCACAGATATTTGCCGTCGCCGTCATATCAACAGTGGCGCCAAGGAGAGTATTAGAGCACACACATTCGTCGGAAAAATAAACGATCTGTTTATTTGCCGCTGACGGTAGCTGTGCAGCCACTCGCTGCCATTACAATCGATGGATTTTCCATCTCTCCGCTGAAACAGTGGCGAATGTGACCAAATACATGGCAATTTTCCTTATTAGCGAATTTCCATAGGAAAAATGAGCTATTGCAGTGGCCCTTATGGTGAGACCCAAGGTTGGGAGTAGCAAATGAGCACCGATCATGGTCCCCAGAACACGTTTTGGGGTGTCATTAAAATTCATATATATATATATATATATATATATATGTGTGTGTGTGTTCGCACTCTAGCGGCCGCATTTTAAGTCTGATTTGGTTCAAATTTGGTACACATGTTGGTTGTCTACGTCGCTCGGACGAGTTCGTTAGCCAAAAAAATCCAACAACCGGAAGTACGTTTTTTGACCGGAAGTAACTATTTTTTAGATTTTTACTGCGAGAATGAAATTTTTTTAAGTTTTTTCTAAAAATATATATGTAGGATGTTATTCTGCACATTTTGTTTTTTTACGCGACCTTATAGCTCGCTTGGTTCCCCCCCAAAATCGACCAAAACGTAAATTACCATACAAGTACCCGATTCGAAGCCTAGTGGTGCAAACTCGCGAGGCCACTAGGCGCAAACAAATTCTACTAATATATTACGTATACACAGACAGCCAGCTGTTCAACGCCTTTGTGAGTAGACTTATTTCCCAAATTGTTGGTTGAAACTCTAAAACATAGGCCTATAAACTTAATTTTGGAAATTTGCTGAACTCACGTCAGCGATCCAGCTGCGTGGTCGAATTATTTTAGTATTTTTTTCGTAGAATACTATCCTTCAGCCGCGTGTGCAGTTCGTCAAATAACGAAACCGACATTCTTAAATAATTGAAAAATGTTTCTTCTAGTTCCTCAAATCGGGGAAACACAGTGTAGAACGCTCCAAAATCTTCTCTTCTTTTATTTATTGATTGGACGAACGAAAATAAGTATATTTTTTGCTTCCTTTTCAATCGGCGATGGAATAACAATAAAGCGAGAGGTAAAAAACATAATGCTCTCTGTTCATATCAAAAAAACATTAAAAGAAACAATACATTACATAACACACTTCGCAATTAATGAACTAGACAATTCAGTTTAAAGAATCCCAATGAGGCTTTTTATGAGCGGGGACGGTAACTAATCCGCAGTCGGCAAAAAAAAAAAACCGCCGCCCCGTGTGTTCCAAGCCTATGAGGTTAGAGGCAGCGCACGGAAATATTTGGCGGGGGATGAGTTATGGTTGCTATTCTAAATTATTCTAAAGTAGGCCTGAATCACAATTAGAAGTAGAAAATTATATATACGGTACCTATACCGTCTTAAAGTACTTTTGGGAAGCCTAAAACGTGTTAATTTGCATCTTAATTTAACCCTAGAACCGGCAATGTTAACGAAAATGGATTTGTTGGCGTTTGCAAGCACTTTAACAAAACTTCGCCAAAAATATTAAATGAATCATAATCCAAAAGCGTTTCATATATTTTTTGTAGAGAAAGGTTCAAAGAATTTATATATGCTAGTAAAAAAATGATAGATGTAAAATTTACAAAGTTATTACCTCAAGAAACAAAAAATGTTCAGTTACGAAAGGTAAAAGTTCAATTTTACGTCTACATAAAAAGTAGTAAACATTTTTTAAATTTTTCCGTTAATGTAAAAAAGTTTCGTAATTTAGTTCTAAATAGAACTGTATAAAAATATTTATCAATTTCAAATTTCTTATTTTGAAAACATCAGTTTTTGTGTTCCTACTACAAGACTGCTTTCAAAACTATGCCAAGTTTGAAACGTAATTTAGGAATATACTTTGCCCCAAAATTAAATATTATTATAACAAAGGGTGGAGAATAAATCAAAGAATTGAACTGTATACTTGTAAATAATTTTTTCATAAAAGTGTTTGACTTAAAAATTTCTGAATAACAAAAATATAGGACAAATATAGAAACATCCCACTCATGCTTGGTATACAACGGTCGGATATGAAGCTGCATGGGGAATAACTATTAATTTGAAATTACAGCCTTGGTTTGAGAACGTCAAAACGCTCTCATTCCCACGCTCATAGACAACAAACCTTTCGAGCAAAACATATTTGGTTCACAGGAAATGTTGGCTTGAAGCATTCTCTACACATACATATAAAATATGTCTAAAAATATAATTCATCACACAGATATCACGTGTAAGGCTGTTTATTGGTTGGAAAACTGACCAATTGTAAGGGTCTACAAAATGCCCCACAACTTTACAATTATTTGTCCCATTTTTGATTGGATGGCAGTTTTAGATAGGGGAAAGTGTGATGCATCCATCAGTATATAGATATAATTCAGAAAAAATACTGGGCGGGCTGTAGGGAGGGACATAGAAACTGGAGATTAACTGTCATATCGGCGTATTTCATTCGAGTGACATTTGCTTTTAGAAAACTCAAAACTAAAACGATTCTTACGTATGTAAATATACGTTTTAGAAAGAAATTGTAAATACAAAAATTAAAGTTTGAAACATTACCTTTCGAATGGTGTTTGTCTTTTTGAGATTTTAAGATTTTTAGTGGGTCAAATATTCGATACAATCACATGTTACAAATGTGTTGTCGTAGCCGGGAGTGATCGCACGTGCGATCTGCCGGTTCTAGGGTTTAAAAAATCCCCCCCCCGGTTTTTGTAAACCCCCCCCCCCCCATACGGTCGCCCTGGTTACGCCTATGGAATAACACACATTACCTTAATAGCCTAATGGTTACTTATTCAATGCGGATTATGGAAAAAACAAACATGCCATATTTTCAACAACAAATAGCCCGGTCTTTAATTGAAAATTATCTTTATATCTAAAACTAAAACTAAACTTGTTCCTTCCTGCCTCAGCACCGAGTGATAATAGGCATACTTTCTAGTAAATAAATAAAACATAATCCTATTACAATACATGCTTGTTTTCTTCATACGACATACAGCCTACACAACAAGTAGGCTATATTTTATATTTACCTTTTTGTTTTCCAAAGACATTCGTCAATATACCCAATTATTATATACAATTATATTTGGGTATATACAATTATACCCAAATACAAAAGAATTACGTATCTTTTTTGTAGAGAAAGATTTAAAGAATTCATACATAAAAAATTTATTGATGTAAAATTTACAAAGTTATTAGCTCAAGAAACATAAAATGTTCAGTAAATAAAGGAAAAAGAACGAATATAATTTAGCCCTACGCCGTAACGTAAAACATTTCTAAAAACATCGGTCATGTACAAACAAGCAAAATAAATACATTTTTTAAACACATGTACTGAACAAAATAATTGCTTAATATTAACCAAACTTGGTAAACACATACTTTAGGTCATTGTACGTATTATATATTTTTTCAAAAGAAATTCGTTGAATCCTTCTTTAAGAAAATTAGCCTTGAATATGCTTCAAAAGTCGGAAATTGCGAGAAATACAATACATTTTTTTAAAGACTTGTATTGACAAAATAATTGGTCAATGTTAACCAAACTCCGTAAACATATAATATAGGTAAGTGTATTAATTATATAAATTTTTAAAGAAATTAGTCGAATGCTGCTTTGAGAAAATTAGCCTTGTATATGCTTCAAAAGTCGGAAATCTCGTGAAATACAGTTCATTTTTTTAAAGACTTGTATTGAACAAAATAATTGGTCAATGTTAACCAAACTCCGTAAACATATACTATAGGTAAGTGTATTAGTTATATAAATTTTTAAAGAAATTCGTCGAATGCTGCTTTGAGAAAATTAGTCTTGTAGGCCTATATGCTTCAAAAGTCGGAAATCTCGCGAAATACAATATATATACAAGCATATATACAAGGCTAATTTTCTCAAAGCAGCTTTCGATGAATTTCTTTAAAAATGTATATAATTAATACACTTACCTATAGTATATGTTTACGGAGTTTGGTTAACATTGACCAATTATTTAGTTCAATACAAGTTTTAAAAAAAATGTATTGTATTTCGCGAGATTTCCGACTTTTAAGTATATAAAAGGCTAATTTTCTCAAAGCTGCATTCGACGAATTTCTTTAAAAAATTATATAATTAATACACTTACCTATATTATATGTTTACGGAGTTTGGTTAACATTGAATAATTATTTTGTCCAATACAAGTCTTTAAAAAATGTATTGTATTTCTCGCGATTTCCTACTTTTGAAGCATATACAAGGCTTATTTTCTCAAAGCAGCATTCCATGAATTTCTTTAAAAATTTATATAATTAATACACTTACCTATAGTATATGTTTACGGAGTTTGGTTAACCAATTATTTTGTTCAATAACAGTCTTTAAAAAAAGGTATTGCATTTCGCGTGGTTTCTGACTTTGAAGCATATTCCAAGCTAATTTGCTCAATGAAGCATTCCACAAACTTCTTTAAATATTTATATAATTAATATAATTACCTGTAGTATATATTTATGGAGTTGGGTTAACATTGAGCAATCACTTTGTTAAATACAAGTCTTTAAAAAAGGCGCGATTTTCGTTTTTTAAGCACATTCAAGGCTAATTTTCTCAAAGAAGCATTTCAAGAATGTATTAAAAACAATTATATAATACGTACAATTACCTATAGTACATGTTTACCTAGTTTGGTTAATATTGAGCAATTATTTTGTTCAGTACAAGTGTTTAAAGAATGTATGTAATTCCGCGAGATTTTCGCATATTCATGGCTAATTTTCACAGAGAGATATTCCTCGAATTTCTTTAAAAAATTATGCAATACAAACAATCACCTACATTATATGTTTACCAAGTTTGGTTAATATTGAGTAATTATTTTGTTCAATACAACAGCTTAAAGAAAGTATTTAATTTAGCGAGATTTTCGACTTATGGCGCAAATTTAACACTAATTATTGAAGTTTTACACATGCATTATTGAAGTTTTTATTAATCTTTATAAATATTGTACTCATACATATTAAAAATTACTTTATACTAATATTTTATTAAATATAGGAAAAACATAACAACAGGATACATGTTTTTCGAAAGGTTTGTAGCGGTAGGGCTAGCGTAGGCTATCGTAGGGCTGCCGTAGGGCTAAGTTCAGGGCGCCCAATTTAAAGGTGTGCACTGTGTGTAAATTAAAACCCGTATCGGCTGTGTAAAAGGCATCGGCACATAATTTTCTACTGTTTAAAATGCTCTGAGAGTTGCAAATTGTATAGTTCGATTATTGGCCTAATTAAAAATGCAATTTTCTGATTGTGATCTCATCCACATTCGAATACAATTTCACCTTTAATTATTTAAATGGATTTAATATAAAAACTACTCTTATTACTTCGTAAAATCACTCAACCTCGTAAAACGTTTTCCTACCATTAGCCTAGTTCGTAGGACCATATGAAAAATATGTGCATACATAGGCTACTATACTTTCACCAAGTACATCATTATAACAAGCTACCATACTACCGTATATTTATTATTTACACTGAAACAATATCAACACTAATTACTGATAGAAATATAAATACAAAATAATATATTTTGTATATAAATGTCCGTATGTCAAGTAGCTCTGTTAATACATTCTCTGCATACACCCAAAATCTGTAACTTTGAACATAGATGTCCACAGCAGCCATATATGATGATAATGATGATGTGCAATAAGCATTGGAATTTCTGGTCACCCTGTGATCAACATCAAAGTTCCCAAGCCATCTCTGCTCTCTACATCCAAAGATTTCTGCAAATAAACATTAGGGAAAAGTATGGGGAATAATAGAACTTGATCAAAGGAAAATTGTTGTGTTAAGGGGACTTAAGGGTCTGCTCCAGTAAATGAGAAAGCAACCGGAAATGCAAGCGCTTCTCCTATAACCGTATCTAAACAGTGCAATTTCTTACAGCTGAGCGCGCTTTGACATTGCCTCATCTCTAACCATTTTATAAATCCATCTTTTGTAATTGAGTGCTGAAAAAAAAAACTGAATATTCATTATAAAATTTCGGATCCAGCTTGCAAATTACTTTTCATTATTAATTTTTTATTGTGTTAGGAAAAAAATTTAAACTTTGTACTTACAAAATGTCAATTACATAACAAAAAAAAAAAGCATTTAAAAAAATCTAAAATGCAAAACGGAGCATATTTTAATTGTGCTTAAAATGAAACTTTGCAAACAATTTTATGATTAAAAATAAATGGTTTGAAATTTATCATTGCTCTTATAGGATAAAAATCCAAGATGGCTGCCACTAATAATAATAATAATAATAACATATGCTTTATTGATTTATTTTACAGAATTATAACGTTTCTTTTCTAACATATACAGTAGTCTAGCATGGCTTCAGCCGTCTGCTAGGTTGGCATCAATACACACATAAATACAAGTTTGATTAGAAATGAGTACAGATATTAAATTCCCAATAACAATAAAGCTCAGCGATCGCAACCTAAAAGTATTATCAAAAGTTAAATTCTTTTATCAATGCCCATCTATAATGCTATGCTTGTTCAAGATATTTACATAATACTCCCCAATCCTTACCATTCATAAAGTCCTTGAACTCTGACATCGATAATCTTTCTTTACCCAGATACGATTTTCTATGTTGCACCAATATCGGGCATTCTGCCACAAAATGGTAAACGTCTTCGTTTACTCCCATATTACATAAAGAACAATGATAATTTTTCCCTTCAACCCACGGTTTAAAATTTAAATGAATTAACTCGGCTCTACACTTAAATGCCCATTTTATTTCCTGAAACTTATATTCATTTTTACTACAGTTAAAATAGTGTTGTTGCCCTAGGTTAAAATCTAAACTGGAGTAAATTTTATGAAATTCCCCATTTTTTGCTGCTAGTAGAAGCTGCTCCCTCTGTTCCAAACTGATTTTTTTCAGTAAATATTTTAATTGAGTATTTTTAGAACTACAGTTAATTTTGTCCCACACTTATAAATTCTTGTCTATCCCCACTTTATATTTGGCCCCTAAAATCTTCCATTCTTTATACCATGAAATGTTAGAATTAACTATTTTTTTTGCCAAAATTTTTGGCAACCTGTCTTCCGGAAGATGGCTGCCACTATAGCAGACCCTTATGTCTCATAAATGACAAATGCAGAGGATAGGAAAGGGTTTAAAATAGGTGTCAGTTGCAATTATTGTAGGAATATTTGATGATAAGACTGAATAATTTAGTGATACATCTTCTGTTGTAATCTATCTAATTCGAAAATGGTCAAACTTATATAGTACGTCAACTAATCCAACTTTTTTAAGGTTAATCTTACCTTATCATTCAATTGCAATTTCGGTCATTCGACCATCATCAGGAATTCACCCTAAAACACTAAAAATATCACTCACAAACACAAACTAAACACAATAAATAAGTTTCACTCCATATGGAGGTCGTTAATTGTAAAATGTTGCTCAGTATGTCGCGGAAACACTCGATAAGACGTGCACGCTTGGCCGTTCGGGCGGTACTGAGCGATATCTATGTTCCTGATTCTTATCTCTGTTACTTTATTCTGATGGGTCTCTCAATCAGCGTGTCGTACAGCATATTCGAATGGAACGAAAGCTGGTCGTTCAAAATATGTGTGGAGTCAAATTTAGTGGCTCTATATATCTCGAATTCTTCTATCGCATTCATATAACGCCCTTTTTTGCAAATGCGCATGATTTCCATATTAGTGCTACAATTAGTGTAAGTATGGTTATTATCCATTAAGTGTTGTGCGTAACTGGAGTATTGATTATCAAGTTTTCTTTTTGGTAGGTGTTCTTTAAACCTTACGCAAAATGGTCGTCCGGTTTGGCCTATGTAATAGCAAGGGCAATCGTTACATGTGATCTTATATATTCCTGTTCGTTGTTGGGCATCTCTCTTTATTAAGGGATTGGCTCTCAAAATCCGTTCTACTTTGTTAGTTGTTCTGTATGTAACAATTACGTTATATTTGGCCATCGCGTTTTTTAAAGTATAATTGATAATGCTCCCGTATTCGCATGATACATATTTTACTTTAGTTAAGCTGTCTGAGGGCGGTAACTTGGTTTTGGATCTATGTTTACTGACCAACTTATCTATCAACTTGGGATTATAACCATTGGCTACAGCGATATATTTAATGGTTTTTAATTCGTTGTTGTAGTCTACATCCGTCATTGGTATTGAAATTAACCGGTGTACAAAGCTGTTGTACGCTGCGGTTTTTTGCTCCGGTGGATGGTGCGAAGTTGCGTGGATAGTTTGGTCAGTATTAGTTGGCTTTCTGTATATTTTGAATTTTAAATCATTTTCAGACCTTGTAATAGTGAGATCCAAATAGTTTAACTTTTGGTCAATTTCACATTCTGTGGTAAACGTTAAATTATGGTGCATTTTATTCATATATGTGCATAGGAGATTCAATTGTCTCGTACTACCGTTAAACAAGATAATCGTATCATCTACATATCTATGGTAGGCTATTATATTATGCCTGTATGGATTAGTAACAGTTAGTAGGAAGGATTTCTCTATATGGTTAAGGAAAATCTCCGATAAGATGCTGGATAACGGTGACCCCATAGCAAGGCCGTCACTTTGCAAGTAAAATGCATCATTGAACTGGAAATAATTTTGATTCAGTATGGTTCTAATGAGATTAATTAACTCGGTAATGGACGATGCAGGAAGGACAGAAAATTCTCTGAGATTTGTCTCCAATAAGTCAATGGTTTGTGTAACGGGTATATTCGTGTATAAATTCACTATATCATATGAAACTAATTTGTAAGAAGGCTCTATATTTATTGTCTTAAGCTCATTTATTAATTCTAAGCTGTTCCGTAAGCTGTAATCATTTTTAAAGAAATAGTGTTTCCTTATTATTGTATCAAGTAATTGAGAAGCGTGATAGCTCGGTGCAGAAGTGAAGTTTACTAGCGGTCTGATAGGTAAATCTGTTTTATGTATTTTTGGTAGGCCCCTAAGTATTGGAGCCTGTGGGTTGATGACCTTAGAGTGAAATATTTGTTTACTAGATAACAGTGTATTTGATTTGCTCAAGCCTTTATTAATTAACTTACTGTATGTTGACGTGGGGTCTTTCAGTAATTTGTTGATGTTATTTAATTCGAAGAAATTGTGGACTTTGTTGTTGTAATCAGTCCGATCCATCACCACAATAGAATTCCCCTTATCGGCCTTGGTCAATATTGAATTAGAAATGTCTAATTTATGTTTGATTCCTGTCAATGCTCGTTTGTCATTATTATATTGATTACGGGTAACATTCATTTTATTGGTACTCGTGTGCTTAAACAGGTTAATCAATTTATTATTTATGGCTACTCTGGTAGTAGTTTGCGACTCAATATTGGGTAACAACTTAATTGCAGCTTCTGCATTGATGATTTCCGTTTGGATGTCACATTTATTGTTTCTAGGTAAATTTCGAAAATGGTCATTCTGTTGTGATCGCCATAGACATCACAATCATTTTGTACTCCTTTGCAAAGTGAAAAAATTATATAGCCTAACATTCAAGCTCACATCTTGGTTCTTTCAATTGTGGAAACATTTTGTGAGTATTTTAGTTTTTTTTAATAATTTATTCCCTTCCCAAAAAATTATGGCGTTTAACGAAATAATATTTGGTGAATATATAACCTTGAACTCAGCTTTAATTAAAACTATGAAACTAAACTCAATTTTTGCTTTGTAGTGAATACTACAAATTATATCTTCTAAATTAAAGTGATAATGAATTGCTTATCATTTCTAAACTTGAAAAGCAACCAAGCAGTTTTATCTTGAAGGTTCAATAATTTGGTAAGCATAATAAGGTGACATTTTTGTATAGTCATCGCGGGATTTTTTGATAGTCAGAACAAACCTTTAAATTGCTCTGGGGGGGGAGGAATGAAATTTAAAAAATTAATATGTACAAAATAAAACAATGTAAAAAACAATATTCTTACTTTATGCTACTTGTACATGAATTCCAGCGTCATTGTTGGATGACTGAAATATAAGTCTTTTTTTTTAGCGACTCCAAAAGTTCTTTGAGTAAGACTTGGCCACTCAAAAATCCATCATCCTTCGTAGATCTTTTAAAAGTGTGGATCCTTCTCAGAGCTGAAAAATTCATCTCGACTGATGTAGTTGTAGCTGGTAGAACACAGATTCATATATCTAGAAGGAAAACTTCCTTGAAAGAATTGTCTAAATTATTTCCCTTGATCATAGCAAGGCTTTCGAGTGTGTTGGTTTCCAATTAATTTGTAATAAATTAGAATTTATGGGTATAAAGTGTATTCCACTGAAATGGATTGCTACATACATGTCAAACCAAGTTCAGCACGTTGGGGTTGCAGGTGTTTTGTCTGGGGGTGTGAAGCTAAAATACGGTGTCTCTCAGGAATCGATTCTTGGCACAGTTCTTTATTTACATAAATGACTTTCTATCATACCAAAAATTTATAATATTATTTTACTCAATTATTTAGCCAAATATTGTGATATATATATATATACCGGAGTCCAAAATGTATCACCCCCTTAATTTTGTAACAAGTAGAAATAAATAAATGAGCTTTGGGACATCTTTCATGACAAAGGGAGATGAATTTTAGTGTAACCGACCATTTCACAACTTACCCCAAAATAGGGGGTTGAGAGGGTAATTTAAAAACCTTAAATTCAAACACCCATCAAGTGATACCTCATTTTAAAGGGCTTGATAAATGAAGAAGAATGGCACAAATTAGAGGTTTCTATCTTAACCCTATTAAAAATGGCGGCCAGTCAAAGTTGAAAATATCTAAATAACACAGATTGTTAATTAGGTACATTACAATACCTTTCATTGGTAATAAAGCTAAAGACTTACCTTAATTCTAAATTTAAATTAAATGCTCAAAATCACTGGATGCTATTATCACTGGATTGTTATCAGTAGTTGTGCTTTCAACGTAGAAGACTATACCTGCTGCATTTATAAACTGCAAATTTATTCGTTCCTTTAAAGCTTATGCCAAATTGTGTAAATATTTGTT
>JAGFPH010000369.1:67488-98980 GCA_018207615.1 Philaenus spumarius
ATAAAATTCCGTATAACATTTAAACAGAATATTTGCAAAATATACTCTCCTTCGCGCCACTGTTGAAATGATGGTGACGGCAAATAATCCGTAGCGGACGAAAACTCCGTGTGTTTTTCCAGGCCATACACTACTGCATCGTATATCAAATAAAGTGCCAGTGCTCAATTCGACCAAAGATAATGTCAGCACTAATATTGATAACTTATTGTAGCTTGACATTTGTTTAGGGGTTGAAAATAAGTTACTCTTAAGAGCGTATTTTAATGTAAACAAAGTGCGAAATATTTTTACAATGGGGGGGTTATAACCCCCTCCCCCTTGTTACGCCTATGTAGACAATGTTTAGACTTAAACAAAATCATTAGCATCATACAACATTCTAAATCATTTTACTTTTAATCTTTGGGTGGTTAATGAAAATCAAATGTTTTATTAACGGGGAAAACAGCTAAAATGGGTTACTAAAGCTATGTAAGTAATTAACAAAACCTTAGAGACAATAAACAGTGGCGGATTAATGAAGTTTTGTGGGGAGGGGCGGTCTTTAAAGATGTACATTCTGGGGGGCCTGGGGAGAAGGGGCCCTCCTCCAGAAAAATAAAAATATACCTTCTGAAATCTGCCTTTTAACCCTCTCTGGCACATAAAACTAATAACAGATAAGTGTAAAACTGTCCTATTTTTCCTTTGTGTTACCTCCTGCTTCTCACAAAATAAAACGAAATTGGTTTCCCAGTTAGCGTCTAAAAAGGTAAATTTACTTATTGTAAATTATTTTGAGTTTTTAATAACCTTTTCGGGTTACCTAAGTAAAATGAATTTATTTGGATCCGTTTAGTTTTGTGATATATACAATACAAAAGTAATAAAAAGTTTAAAAAATCAAATAAATATAAATAGGTCGGGGATTTGTGGTTAATAAGGCAGTAAGTTATAACGAAATGCTCCCTAGTTTTGTGATGTCAGTTTTGTTGTTTAAGCTTAATTATCCTACTTGTGTGTTCTTATCACCAAGAGTATGAAGATCCTTTTCTGTCCCGTTTAGTAGGCCTACTGTCCTCGGAAAGTTTCACACGAACAGTGAAAGTTATGTGTTAAGTGTTGTGTTTTGTGTATATGTGTATCTTTTTATGTATTTTAAATATTGACAACAGGAACTACCCAGCAATCCTGATGATGGTTGAATAACCGAAACGGCCGTAGAAAGAAAAAGAAAAATTAGACTATTGTGACGGTAAGTCGTAATATTATTGTAGAAAAAGAGAGGCTTCGGCAGTAGGCCTACATCTCCAATAAATATAGACAGGTCGAGTCTCTGTATAACCTACTTTTTTCACTGTGAGAAGGGGTTGTACAAAAGAGAACGGCACATTTTTTGTTAGTGAACAGAACGTGTAAAAATTAGTAGTTTTATTTATAAGTATATATAATTTATAATTCTAACTTTATATTTAATTTATATAGGGTATATGTTATCTTGTAAATATATTTTATAAATTTTTAACTTTTAATAGTAAAACCTGTAGGCTACTAAATACGTACTAAAAAAACATTCAATAGTTGTTATTTAAAAATATTCAAGGTCTTCATTTACTTGGGTCTTTCAAAAATCCAAACATTAAATCCAAATTATCACAAAAACGTTTGGGATTGTAAAAAAAACGCAAAAATTAAAAAAGGCTTAAAATTACATAGGCCTATAGAATCTAAACCCGTAATGCAAAATAGAGATTTAAGTTTCGGGAAATAAGTGAACCACAGATTGACATAGGCCTATAAAGTTGTGAGGAGAATGCGTTCTTAGAATCGACGAATAAAGTAATTGTGCGTACACACTTGCGCACCACTAACCAAGCGCGGTACGCGCGCTCGCTTTTGGTCATTGGAATTGTTGATTTCAACGAAAGAACATTCAGTATTTATTTTCCACTGAAGTTGTAAACACGTCTACGCGATGGGAAAATTTCGCTATTATGGCAATGAGTGATGCGGCATTACATTAGCAAGTTTGTCTAAAAATAAAAAGAAACCTCAACGTTAGGACCACACTAAACTGTACAAAAAATAAATAGTTCAGAACTTAGGACTCGAAGTGGCAAGAAATAAGCAGTCATAATATTATTATATATTATTGTCAATATAGGCCTAATATAAAAAGCGGTATGAAGACAGAAAAGATATTATTTTGTTACACTGGTCTGCAGGTTTATTCATCTCCGCGGATATTTTGCTCGCCAACTATCTGCTTTCATACTTTTTTAATATTATTTTTATGCAGACGATCCCAAATAATGGATTGGTTTCTGTAGGAATCTGTTAATTACATTAGATTCGCTTCTGAACAATCCATATTTAGGCACTGGAAAATTAAAATCTTGAAAAACAACAATCACATGCGCGCTAAAAACGACAAAACTTTCAAGCTCCCTCCTATGAATGAACGGCAAACATTCAAAGTGTCCGTTGAAAAAAACCCCGTACAAATATGTATTACGAATACAACAGCTGAATGATTTTGTTCTTTTGCGTATTCACAGAGAAATTTAAATAACGGCAGAGGAAGTTATCAACAGATTTGGTGTAAAGAGTCGAAAATTTGATTTGTAACAATAATTTTATTTTTGTTTGAAACAATGCATTATGTTACTTGATTATTGATAAAACTATTTTAACTGCATTCAATGGTTAATATTATTTCTAATTAATCTATTGATCTGTTATGAAATAATTAAATTAAATTAATAATTATCAGCAATCACTCATTAAACGTTACACTGAGTATACTCCAATATTTAATAATACGACTCATATATTTTTATCCCCCGCCAAAAAAATGTCTTCCTACGCCACTGACTGTACAAACTACCATTTTTTTTATAGCTCTGTCTTCTCCTTTTCAACGTACCTATCTATAACTTTTTTCTTGTCAATATATATATGTCTCTGTGCACATATAATAACGCTAGGCCTGCCAAACGAGTTTGTCCACAGCGGTTTCTCAACCAAGTTTTTATCAATTTCAATGTTGAGAAAGATCTTTCAGCTGTTGTTGTTGACACCGGAAGAGCACATAAACTTAAGAGTAGTTAGTGTCTTAATAAAATGCACATAAAATTTGATATGTTTCTTGATATTTTAAGCCTACTTACTTACTAAACGTAAACGTACATAAAAACCTATGTTTTTGATATAGGCCTAATTTAAGTAGTTTCTTAAAAATAAAGATTTGTAATTTTTTTTACTGTCTGGTTGGGGGGGTCGCCCCTCCCGCCCCCGCTTTAATCCGCCACTGACAATAATCGTCTGTCACTACGGCTATGACGAGACGGTCGGCGCGCGCCGTGAGAATTGAGCGAGATTCTGGCGCTCATTTAATCGTATCTTCAACCTGCTGTAAAAACTAAATTACTTGAGCTAATTTATTGAAAAGATATGTTTTATAAAATTTAACTTATTGGCTCTAACTTTTACGATTACACCTCGTCTCTGACCAAAAAAACTTTCCTCACAGAACAACTTTTTCATGTCACAATTTAAAGTTCCATATTAAGTAATAGCTTTGGTTATTTATTTATACATTTAAAGATTTTTTATAATTAATAATTTTTATACCATTATCATCCCACACTAATATTCTGTCAGTGTGTTGTAAGTGTTCAAAACAATAGCGTATTTGAAACATGCGCATCACAATTTTAGAGTCATCTCCGAGCCTTTTCGGCTTTCTAGACGTTCCCAAGATGGAAATGCCCAGTCTATTTTATTATGTGGTCGGTGGTACAGGTGCACAGAGCTTCTGTCTCTGTCACTGCCGAGTTTGACTCCAACTTTCCGACTCGCACGCTTGGTTAATGTTTGTGTCGTGTAAGCGTCCTTGAATTGGTCTATTTTAATTTCTACAGATAATGGTTGTAATACAGAAAGTTAAATAGTGACTGTGCTTTTACTCTCCACTTACAAACTATACATTTTATTAATTTGACATACTCTGTTTCTAATTTGTGTGTTTCCTCAACATTTTTCAAACCCCCTCCCCCCAAAATCCCAATGACGCAATCTACGTCATGACCCCCCCCCCCCCCCTGTGGGCACCTCTGCTTTATACAACATTGATTAGAAAATCATACACCCACGAATGCGAATAATTATCACAAGAACAGATTTGTGCAAGCAATGAGAAGACCGTTGTACTAAATAGTTGCTATGGAAACAGTAACCATGTAGTTTAAACAACCATCTGTTCAGTATTAAATCCTTACTAAATACGGCTTAAATATTTCTAAAGTACTAGCGAGTTGTGCTTTCTGTTTCGATTATTATGTTAATATGATTAGTCTATATTCTATATTTATTTAAAATATCAATACAATCTTGTTGACAATGTAGGCCTAACTTCAGAAAGGCTGAACTAATTTTACAATAGTGCTAGCGAGTTACAGTATGTCTTCTGTTCAGATTATGAAATTAATGTGAGTAGTCCATGTCTAACAATATCAAAAACATTCTTGTTTATGGATTTATCTTTATCGTATGACAACCAAGCACAAATCCACATTTTTTCCTGTCCTTTTATAATAATTTAGATTCTATTTTTGGCCTGGCTAAACCAAGATTTCAAAAATTATTTGTTTTTTTAAGAAAATATTTCGTGAAGTAGTTGTTGTGGTTGTATGTTAGTAAATTCTCACCTACGCATTTAGCAAGAGAGGTACCAAACAAAAACCTAAGTTCGATTTCTTGACTAATAATGTTTTTTTGGGACAATATTTACCTATTCAAGGAGTTAAATAATTTTGTTTCTCTATAATATACAATTTGTCTTTACAATAAGCTTATTATGTCTAGAAAACATTAAATGTCAAAAATATTAACAGTTAAACTAAAATTGTTAATATTATTTTGTAATTATTATATACAATTGAAATAAACGATTAATTTCATAACAATACTGTTAGGTACCAATAAGTATAAAGTAAAAACGTTAATGTAGTCAAAAAGAGTATTACAATATTATATAATACCGGTATATTAAAATAATAAATCTACCTTCATGTTTTGGATTATTATTCATCTTATATTTTCAACATAACAATCTTCTCATATTTATTTGTTCAACCTTATTTATATTGGGTTGGGGAAATGGGTTTGGAATGGGGTTGGAATTAAAAATACAAACATACATAAAGCGGTAGGCCTACATAATTTCAAAGACATAATTTTAAAAGTAAACGTTTTGGAAAAAAGAGTTGATTTACTTGGCGGCGATCTTAAAAGTTTGAAGATTGATGTCATAAACGTCAAAACTGAAGTTTTTGTAAATTTGTTTACTATCGTTTGGACAGGTATATTCTCAGAAAACAAAGTTTTACCAAACACTTAAACACTTATAGCCTGTAGACTTAAAGCAATGTCCAGCTAGAGAAGTTCCGAGAAATAAAAAACAGTTTATAAGAGAAAATTGTGGATTGTTGGTTAAAATGCCGGGCAAATGGAAACACTTTTCTAATTTTGTAGAGTAACGAAACCTTTATAGCTTGGTCTTGCCTGTCCATCCGAGTGTCACAGCCCCATAGTTACTTTATTCTACCACTTACTATCATGCAGTTCTAATTGGAAGTAATTTAAATGAACCTCTATAATGCATAATTGAAGAGAAATTGAAAAAAAAACATTGTTTTTATTAACCTCCGGATACATGTATTTTGAAGTAAAAAAACTTATTTGTAGTGCGCAAATAATATTGTAGTGGAAATATAATCTCACCTGCCCAGGGTTCTAAATGACGGATCACTAAGGTTCAAGGAGTAGGCCTATAATCATAGAAATAAACCAGTCCGTACGTTTTACAATTTACTGTATTTTACTATCAAGTGGTTCAGTGGTAGACTATTCGTTTTACACTCTCTACAAACAAAACTACAATGAATAATTGATTCTTTTAACACTAATAAACTTTATTACTCTAACTAATCAATTTGGCAATGCTACCCCAAGACGAAACACCCAAAGAAATAGCTATGTTCATGAAATGCTGGCTCGAATGAGCTTCTACTTTAATTTAAATAAAAAGAAACATAAACACTTTTATGATGGATATCTGACAACTGTTCACCTACCTATTTACCAAAGCTCTCTCTAACTGGAATTCTCGTAGTCAAAATGGTCGCTTTCCGACCAGCAGCGTTTTCTCCGCTTCACAGGAAAACTAACTCTGTCCCACAGAGTCTCCGCCTGGCACACAAAAATACTGGTCCTTCCCGACTAGCAGCGTTTTCTGCCTTCCGCAGAAAAACTAGCTCTGTCCCACAGAGTCTCCGTCCGGCACATAAAAACACTGGGCCTAGATCTAGGTCAGTAAGACCCTTTTATAGTTTGTCAGATTATCCAATTGTGTCTTTGTAAGTGTGTCTTGTTCGAGTCAGCTATTTCATAACATTTTCCACTATTACACAGTGATGCTCCATTTTCTGTGTCTTCGTCTTCGGCTAGTAAATTCTAAACTATTCTAAAACTTTATTTTAATTATATTTATTTCTTAAACCTACCCTCTAATCTTAACAGCTGGTAGGCCTACAAATTTGTAAACGGGCCAGTAGATGTTTTAAAACTATATATGCATAGAGCTGTATAGAATTAAATTCTCTTTGAAATTATTAGTATACTGTATTTCAATATTTTCCTCACAACTTGAGGACACAACCTCAAAGTCTTGATTGTACAGTTTACATGCACTTTTAGTTACCAATTTAAAATATATGTGAAATTTCCTCTTTGTATTTCAATACCTGTATGATCATGAATCACCTGAAAGTAGAATTCATATTTATAAAAATGTGTGTTTTTCATCTATTAATTTAAACAACATTTTGCTTTCAGCTTTAGTCCCCTAGAATTGCAGTCAAGTTTCGCCTATAATTATTCCGGATAGTAGGCTATAGCAGGGTTTAAATTTTCCACCCATATAACATAAACATTTATATGTTTTATATTGAAAATATAAACATATCTTGAGTGTGAGTTTCATTTGTATTTTAAGTTATTATTTGTTTATTTGAATATAAATTATATTAACTTATCAGTTTTACAGATTAACTTAGGAATATTGTTGTTACACATGTCTCAATTTATTGGCAGGGTGGTTGTGTTAAAACTGTTAAAAGTAATGTAATGAACTTGATTAATTTAATCAATTAAATTCATATAAGTTTTAAACACAACTTTTTATTTTTGATCTCAACATTGCAGTCACTAACTGTAAGGAAAAGAAATCTTTGACATTCATAGTTTTAGTCAAAAATATTTTGTATACTTCCAAGTCAGCACAAAATTTTGAATCAAATTAAGTAACGATAACTTCTTTAAAGATTTTATGTGTAGGCTACATTAAAAAATGAAAGAGCTTGAAGAGAAGATTCTATAAATGTTAAGGCGTTCTTAGATAAATTGGCTGAAACAGGACGAAGTGAAAGTATGAGTTTAATAATTACAAACACCCGACTCTGCAAAAGGGGAGAACGATAAGGGATACATAAATGTCCAAATCGTTTAATTACGCAAGTAATTATAGGTGCATAAACGTTCACAAAAAAAAAAATCGAAATAGGACACTAGCGTATAGTTGCAACAGGCGTAAAGAGGATTTGGCTGGGGGGGATTAAGGTCAGAGTATAGTATATATATTCAATCAAATCTAAATGGATGGAAGTTATTTAACTCATCACGAATTGGTGACGGGCTTGAGTCAGACAATAGTGCAATATAAATATTCTTTCCGCTAGATCACCCCGCACTGACTTTGAGTGACGGTCTAGCAGCACCCCAGCGCGCTGCCTTATTAGAGCCATGTTATACGAGCGCTGATAGCGCCGCGTTTTCAAAGTCGCGTTAACATCGGTTAATTGCGTAAATGGAACTACTATGGGCCATGTTATACGAGCGCTATCAACGCTGGCGAATCTGTGTTAACCGGCCGTTGAGCGTTGCCACAATAGTCAGAAGTATCGACTTTGTCCTGGTTCTATTAGTTATTGTTTATTTCAAAATAATTATTGTGTAGGTTACTTCAAAGTGACAAAATTTTTGACACGGAAACATTTATTTAGGCTATCGAACAGCAGCCACCTCTATATGACGTTTATTCAAAGGATTATAGCAATAAACAATTAAAACATTAAGTGAAACTGTCCTGTTGATACACGATTTGAAAGCACTGGGTGTGTACCCCACAGTCTAGCCTTCCTCATACACAATTCCTCAAATGTTTCTATTATTTGTAATAGACCTAGACAGCCTAACTGAATGGTGTCCATTTTGGAAGTGAGTGACATGACGTTGATATATAACGCCTCAAAAATGCGGTGTATAACATGGGACCCGCGTTGTCATTGAGCTTTCAACGTCCCGTATAACTTATGAATATAATGCCCGGTTTTCGGCGCTATCAGCGCTTGTATTCCAAATACCTGTAGACTCGTACACCGTCAACTCATGAACCAGACCGCCGGGACTCCAACATCACTGTTAGAAAATCATGATTGCGTTTATTTGAAAAAAAAAGATTATTTTTCGTGATCACGTCATGAATTTAATCATAAATGTAATTTTTAATTGAATATCGACTACGTATTCAACTATCGATTAGTTTAAAATAAAATCCACATTACTAAAAAGACCCTTCTGGTTAGACAGGTCCCGGGACCCCCCCCCCCCCCCCCTGTCGATGCGGGTTGCAAAGGGTGCGGTGAAACAGGTGACTGCTCAAACACAGTCAGTACCGAATGCCTTGTCTGCAGAATACTGCAAAGTACTACAGTATTAGTGAACACCGACTTAATGGAAATCATATTTTTTATAACTTATCACAAAGGTTCTCGCCATAATTTTCAGTGACGTAGCCAGGATTTTGTAAAGGGGGCGGTGTGGCTTAAAGTGGCATACCGAAGGGTCCAGGAAATTTTTAAAAATTTTGACCTTAAAAACAGTGTTTTGATAACATTTTTAGCTTAAAAATGCACAAAAAATGCATTTTTAAATAAAAATAGGCCTACTACTTTTTTTTATTAAATATTTAAAAAATATACAAGTACAAAATATAATTAACTAGTCTGTAAAAAATTAGTCGATTGTGTAAATAATTGAAATAATACAAAGATAAGCTAAATAAGTAAAAGTTAAATAAAGAATATAAAATAAATTTGTCAATTTAAAAATATTAATCCATACAATTGGTATTAAATTAAAATTAATATTTAAGCCTACTTTTCATAACTTCAATCTGCGATTTGACTGTTTAGCCATGACAATAATTTAAAACATTAGTGGCAGTGAACGGGACTGGATAATGAGAAGGCCTAGACATTGGAGCAAGTCCTGTCAACCGTTCATTTCCCATCCTATTTCGTAAATAGGTCTTAACTCTTTTCAATGTAGAAAAATACCGTTCTGCCTCACATGCTGAAACTGGTAAACAGTTAATAAGTAGGCTGGCTATCTAATGTTAGGATAGAAACACTTGCTGCATGAATCTAAAATGGCCAAAAACATTTTAGGCCTATCTTCTTCCTTAACTCCACTTCACTTTTGGCACCATAGTGCATATTCCGAATCCAAAACAGATTGAGATACCTTGTCTTCATAAAACAAAACTAAATTTTGTAACAGGGGAGTGTTTGCCAGTTTGCCAGTTTGCAGTTTTCCGGTAAGAGTACTTCTATGGCTGAGAGGAACTCTCGATTTTTGTCAAATCTTGTCTCGATATTAACAATCATTTTGTCTATAGCTGGCACAAAAACTTTCCTTCTATACAAAATAGCAGAAAAATTACTTGCTTTTCGTCATTAGGATGAACTAAAGGTTGTTTGTTGTTGTCGCTGACGCAGAAGCTGCTTCTTGCTGTTGGCTCATCAGTAAAAAAACTTCAAAATCCTTAATTGACCTTGTCTTTATTGCGTTTTGTTATTAGACCTACCACTCATAGTTAATAATATCACTTTTACCTGGATGAATAAAAGTTTTACAAATTTACTTATTTAGTATAACGCACCGACCGGACTTGCTACTGTAACATCTACAGACGGAGATGGACGGACGGGTCCACATAATTACTTCCGAGAATGCTGACGTTTGGCCATGCAGTGCAAAAACTAGAGGATCATAAAGTGAAGTATGTAAACAAAACAACTGCCACTGGTCATTGTTGGGTCCATCAATACTCAATACTCCATATCTCATTGTTTTGTACGGAGTCACAAACAAAATAAAATTTTGTCCTAAAATAACTGAACAGAAGTGAGGGTCCGTACCCCAAAAACCCCCCTCTGGTTACGTCCCTGTAAGCTTGCCCTTGTGGAGTTTGGTGTTCTCTACACTACGAGTAAACTAATTTTTTGTTATGGAACTTACGTTGCTTTGCAAAGAATCAATTAGATAAATTTTGTTAAAAGCATGTTAACTACTCTATTTGTGCAGTGGACATGGGATATTAATATGTATTTTACAGCCGGAGTTTTTCGCTTGGAATAAAAGTGTTGTCAGTTGATGTTATTAAATGAAATCTGTGATTTAGTTTGACCAATGTGTCAATAATTAAAAAAATTCTTAATTGCTAAGCTTTTTATTTTGGTACCAGCTAATGGTTTCCACCCGGAGGCAAAATAGTTTTTTATGAAATAAAACCGACATATGTAATTTTTTTCTGTGCAGAAGATGTTGAGTTGATGGAATGGCAAAGAGCATAATAATGGATGTAACTGAAGACAATAAAAGCACACTTTCAACCTTAGAGGCAAAGACTATTTCATGTATAATTTCAGAAGGAATAAACGAGTTGCACTCTGTTCTTAATGATCTTCAAGATGAATATTTTGAGAGACAGAACTTTAATATGAGATCACTCAATATGAAGTAAGAACTAACTTGTCTTTGCATTTATTTAACTTACACATCATTCTAAAGTAGGGATGTACTCGTATGTTAAAATTTCACGTTTTACGTTTCACAAATTTTTTAACATGCTCTTAAAAGATAATTGGCAGAAATACACCCAAATATTAGTGGTACTGCATTTATGGTAATAAACCACTATATGAGAGCGTGTTCGTTTTTTAAGTTTATTTTAATATACATTGAAATTACAAGTAATCAAAATGTATAAATAAATTAAATGAGTCAATTAACATTTAAAAGTTAAATTTTGTCCATAAAAATACAAGTAAAAATTTACATGAGTTCAATGAGACACTTGTCACCATTTTCTCTTCACTAATTTCTCAATATCGGCTTTGATGTTAGAAAAAGAAATTCTAAGGGTGTTCTCTAAATGTGAATCAAACAAATGTGTGTTTTCTCAATTTTTATTTTTTGCATACTTCATTTTAGAAAAAAAGTTTTCACAGTTGTATGTGGTACCAAGAAGTGAAGCTTTATAAACAAAGCATGGTTTTGAATTGCTGGAAATTTGTCTTCATCCACATATTCCGAATAAAAATCAACACTCCAGTATTTCTAACTTATCTTGCAAATCTGAGTTGAATTGTAATTCAATTAGCTCTGTTTGCATATTGGCGGGAGCTTAGTTGACTTCAACACTAAACCCCGCAGTACATTCAACAGGGTAGGGGCAGTTCATGCAGAGGACAGGCATAGTAAAGAAATAGGCCTCTCTGCCAGGTCACTGCCCATTTGACCCAGTTCTCTGCCTGTGCTGCAAATGACATATCGTGTGAATTAGAGAAACTTGTAATTAATTTAGATTCCAAGTCTGATTCGGAGTTTCAAAATTTTGTTTAATTGTATTCTTTAAGTAAAAAACTGAGTAAGACAATATGGAAAACTGAGTGTATGAAAAGAAGAGATACTCACGGTGAGTTTCGTTGTTATCAAAAGTTCCTGACAAAGTCTTTAAAGAATCATAGCGGCTGAACAGAGCTCAGTTTGATGAAATGTATCAGCTCATTAAAAAGGATATCACAGGACAAGAATGCAATGCTTAGAAACCTACAGTAGAACTCCAATTATCCGGACTCCAATTATCCGGATCGCCAATTATCCGGATCAGATTTGAATAAGAACTTAGTCAAACGGATGCGAGACTTGGCTGCGCGGAATCGATTTAAGGTAGCAAAACAACTGACTCTGCCTGGTATGTTAAAAAAATAATGTATTTTACAGTGATTTAGTATTTTTTATAAATATTTCGTAATGTAAACATTGTAATTGATATTGTTTTTTCATAATAAATACCGTAGTTCTCTATGGCCCTTTTCAGGACCAATGTCAAATTTCAGAAAAACGATTACTTATCCAAACTCAGCCAGCTAATAGCCAGCTTGATGGTTAGAAGCCATCAATTTCATCCTCCGACACTTTTGTTGTTGTAGAAAAGCGTAGGAAGAAAAATTCTTCATCAACCTCACACTCATCCACGGCTTCAGTCGCAACCAATGATAATGCAGAAAACTACACAGCCCAAAAAAGTCAAGATTCCCCTAATTGTGTTGGACAGCCCCTCTAACTGGCAAGATATTGCCAAAGATATCGAAAAATAATCAACGGGCCCAACAAACATCACCTGCCGAGGCAAGAACTTTAAAAGTTTAAGCCTCCACAATTCAAGACTTCCGTGCCATCCAGACAATGCTAGTCCAACACAAATGCCACTTCCATACATTTACTCCCCCTGAGGAGAAAGCTGTTAAGATAGTCCTCAAGGGGATCCCTCATTCCACGGATCAAGCATGCATCATTCTTATTAAACCTGGTCCCAAAGGCCATCACCCCACTCATTAACGCAGGCAAAAATCCCATCAATGTCTTTCTAATTTTTCTAGAGGAACTGCAAATGTCCGTGAAGTATACGACATAATGCATATGTTTTTTGTCAGCGTCACCATTGACAACTACTTTCCTTGGTCTGGCGCAGTGCAGTGTTACAACTGCCAAATATTTGGGCACAGTTCCCTTAACTGCCAATTACAAGCACGATGCGTCAAATGCGCTGGTGACCACCATCATACCTTGTGCACCAAATCCAGGGAAACCGTCGCTAAATATATCAACGACGGCCCCCACCCATCTAACTACAGAGGGTACCCAGCTTACGTTGAGTACACTCAAAGGAACCGAGCTCCATTCAAGAGCCGCACCCGTTGCTCGCCAGGCAAATAATCCTCCACAGCCTAAACCAGCTAAAACCAGGACACCTGCCCAGATGCATAGTCCGATGAAGAAGAACTTTCCCCCTTGGAAGTTCAGCCAGTCTTTGTCCCCCGCTCCACCACCAAAGCCACTAATCAAGAGCTATGCCAAAGCAGCAGATCCCCCCCCAAAGCACAGCGGCCGGCCAAGAAAGCCAAAGCAACTCACAATGTCCCGGCACCAAAGCCGAAAACTTCCATACCAGTCCCTGTGCAGGCACCCGCCCCAGCTAATGCCAAACAGCCTGAGCCCGTCAAACCCCAAGACTCTTCCTTCATCAGGAAGACCAACATTTTTACCTGGATACAAGATATCCTAAAACAAATATCGTCTACGGCTGATACCAAGCAAATCATAATTACAGTCCTCACCTCCCTAATCGCCTTCTTCAAGCAACATGAGTAGGCCACTATCAATTTTAGTATGGAATCAAAATGGTGTCCGCTCACGCAAATCCGGACTATGCCAATTCCTACAAGGTAGGAACGTAGACACCGCTCTCTTAGGAGAAACACATCTTAAACCCTCCGATCATTTCGGCATTCCAGGCTACTCCATGTATTGGACAGATCGCCTTCTTCTTCCCCAGCGTCCATCAGGAACATGCTGGTACACAGGCGGATCACCCATCAGACTCTTCCGAGTGTTCCTAACTCTCCCATAGAGCATACAGCATCAGGACATGAACATGTCTATTGTATCGGCCTATGCTCTACCATCCAGCCCAAACACCGTCACCGCCACAGATTTTAAAGACATTCTTTCTTCGGACGACCCGACTATCATAATGGGCGATCTGAATAGCAAACATCCCAGTCGGAACAGCAGTGTTTCCAACCCACGAGGACGAATACTTCACAAATTTTGAAGCAAAAACCTAAATATCGCCGCCATATGCCCAAAGGAACCTATTTACATCCCGCACACTCAAAGATATAAACCCGATGGCATCGACATCGCAGTGCTTAAAAATGTCCATTTCCACACAAACTCACCTGCATCGAAGATCTCAGCTCCGATCACAACCCGATCCTCCTCACATTTGGCAAATCACTTAATCAATATCTTCCATCCCACGACAAAGTAAAGCGGTTAAATTGGTGGCGTTTCTTGGAATACCTCCAAGGAAATACCCCCTTACCAATTCCCATATCAGATCCCCAAGATGTAGACCATCTGGTGAAAGATATACAACAATCAATTCTGGTTGCACTAAAGCAGAGTGCATACACAACCACCTGTTCAGGCACCAAAGCTGAACTCCTCCTCCCCCACATCAAGGAGGAGTTGGCAACGAAAAGAAAACTTTGCCAGCAATGGCAGTTTACCCGCTCCCCATCAATCAAACGAAAGCTGAATGCTCAAAACGAGCTAGTCAATGCCCTATTGGAATCCCACACACAAAACGAGTGGGACACATTCCTTTCCACAGTTCAGACAGAGAACGGCTCACTCTGGAAACTAAACCGCCAACCACTCCGACCAAAAACGAGCAACAATCCACTTACTCGCTTACTCTCCGACCCAAAAGGCCAAAGCCTTCCCAGACTCTCTTGAAGACCAGTTTGAAACATCTATGAGGAAGACCCATCTACCTAGACAATTATCTCGAGGACTACCTGAGTTGTCAAATAGGCCCCCTCACCGACCCTTTCACAAGCAACCAGATTAGATGTCTCAGATCATTCACAAATTATAGCCATGCAAAGCCCCTGGTACAGACTCCTTAGGCAACTTGGATCTTAAAAATATCCCTTCCATAATGGTAGTCCTTATCACAAACGTATTCAATGGTATCATACGAACCGGCCACTTCCCTTCTTCATGGAATTGGGCTAAGATCATCATGATCAAGAAGCCAAAGAAATCCCCCCTCTTTCTGCAAAATTTTTGTCCCATCTCACTGTTGCCCGGTCTCTCGAAAGTGTTTGAAAGACTCGTTAACACCCAACTCACCCACCACCTCAAAGAGGTCATCAGGCCCGAGCAGTTTGGTTTTCGCAGCGAGTACACCACAACCCTACAACTCGTTAGAGTTATTAATAGTCTCTCAGATCGTTTCAACAAAAACCTACATATCATATCTGTATTCCTGGGCATCAGCAAGGCCTTCGACAAGGTATGGCATGAAGGCCTCTTGTACAAGTTAGCCCACAGTCCTGTTACTCCATGTTATGTTCCCCTAATCAAGTCTTACCTCGACAACAGATGGTTCCAGGTTTCCGTCGAAGGTGCATTGTCCACTCCAAGGCCCATCGAAGCCGGAGTCCCCAAGGTTCAGTCCTTGGCTCCAGTTCACTACCCAGTGTCGTTGCGTCTTTTGTCTGATTATTCCATGTTCTATTACACATCCTCTAGTGTACACTTTGGAACAAAAATCATCCAATGTCAGCTGGATCTACTCGAGCTCTGGCATCTGAAGTGGAGAATTGCTGTCAATACAGACAAAATAGAAGCCATCCGTTTTACTAATAAAATTGCAACACCCAACACCACACACTTCACCTAAACAGATCCATCAGACTGGCTATGTACAAAATGTATCTTCGCCCGATAGTCACCTATGCTGACTCAGCACCTATGGTATTCTCTTCTAAAAATGTCCGACAGGAAGAAGCTGGATTCCTTCCAAAACAAAACTCTGCGATGGTTTCATTCTCAAGCTAACTAAATCATTAGCTTTTGGAGCAGAATGCTCGAATCACACACATCTGTCCTTAATTGTGACAGATCCTGCCCCTCCACAAGAACGCAGGAACAGACCACTGTGCCTTGTACACGACCCACCATGAAATGACTTAAACGTCTAAGTCATTTCTAAAACAAATCTAAATCAAAGCTCAACCCAAAAAAAACTCAAATACCCCACACTCACAATAACGCCACTTACATCATACACTATTGAAAACGTTTTAAAATTGAAGGAGACAACAACACTTTGAGAGATTAATTTCTCTCGCCAAGCCAAGGCATTCTATCTTACTCACAGAGTCGCAAACATCACTTCTCTCTCTCCCTCTCTCTCACTGCCTATCTTACCCAACTTTTCGATGTCTTTCTTATTCCTTTACTTACCTCCTCCCGTGGTCTGCCGGTTGATCCCGATAGCACGGGCTCCCTCACTCGTAGTCTGGAGGCTGATCCCTCCAGGACGAACTCTCCTATCACCAAGTGGTCTTTCGGCTGATCTCGACACTACCCCACCTCGCTCGTCGTCTGGAGGCTGATCCTTCAGGACGAATCTTCTTTCTGAAACTCCTACCACGTAATACTGAATACGCATATTGTCGAACCCTTCTGATCCCGAACCGATAACATCTATCCGGTCTTAGTAAATCATAACTCTCGACAACAGGTATGTCTATATTCAATCTGCTCCTTACAGAGCTTATTTGGTATGCTTTAAGAAATTTAAAAAAATTATATATGTCTGGATTTAAAAGAATCTGTGTTATTTGTTACGTGAGTTTTTTCTAGTTGATGTCCAGGGCATTGTTTTTTTAGTATAACTATTGCCTTGGTTATTGTTAAAGTTACTGTGTACAGTTAGATGTTTTGATATTTGTACTGTTTTTATGTATATTACCTGACAATATCTATACACTGTAACAAGTGTCTCCAGATTAATAAAGAAATAAAATCAAAGTAAACTAAGAACCAAACAAATATGAAGACCGTAACAATAATAACAATAACGTATCACTGAAATAGTCAGCCGACGAATTATAGCAAACAGAACTAAACAAAGTCGAAGACCATAGAAATAAATTCACTGAAACTGATGTAACACTGAAATAGTAAAAGCACCGAAACAAACTGAAATCTAACCAAATATGAAGAACGAATGAAATAAGGTGGGAAGGGATGTGTAACTTTAGCTGTAAACACCAATTCTGCCAAATAGGGGCAAAGAAAATTCCCCGCATGTAGACTGTATCAAGTTCACATGGTGGATAATCAATCATACTATTCTTGACACTAATAGAATTAGAATCACTAATAGGTATCCTAAGATAATATGTGTTACTATTGTTGTTATTTTTAAATTAATTAGTTTTTGAAATATGTAAACAGAGTTTTAAGCTTATCCTTAAATGGAAAATTACTCATTGGTTAAAAATAAAAGTTAAAATTAAAACTCAAGAGTAATACATTTTTATTGCAGCATTTTGCCGCACAAAGCCATGTGGCGGGCCGTTGGTCTAAACTGGTACTATCTTTAGCACCGATATATTTCCAAATTTCACCTCCCTAAAATTCATAGTAATATGTTTTTGGAGTTCTGACTATCCCAAAAATGTATACTGAGTCAGCAAGTTTTATAATTATTATTATGGAAAATTTTAGCTTCATTTTTATTTTATTTTTTTAATATTTAAATAGACTGACATACAAATGGACAAGCGCGTGATCCACTTCCCAGTTTTCGCTTAGAACCTAACCAAATTATGAAATAGATATAATGAGAGTAATATTATATTTACTAGTTTATTTGTTGTTCATTATATTTACAGGAAATATTCAGAAAAGGTTTTGCATTACTTGTCACTGGAGATAGCTACGAGTGGACTATTAAACTCTTTCAAAGAAATTCTTATGCAGAATAAAAGCTGTAGCAGAGAAAAGCTACATTTATTTCAAAATATCAGATATGATATAAATAACATTTCACAGTGGAAAATAAGATTAAAAGAATGTCTTACGAGCATCAATGATGACGAAAGTGATTTACAAAACGTCACACTAGCTGCGTTAAGAGTGAGTTTAATTATTACATAAAATGTATTCAAAAGCATTGAAATAGTTTTGTAAAATTACATAGTATTTCTTCCATTGTTTCTTGTAATTTATTAATTTATTGCTAAATGTTAAATGAGCTTACCTGTTCGAAATTAAAACATTTGATTACAAAATCATATTTAATTGCTTGATGTAAACCAAAGAGGATTGGGTGTGATATTATGAGATAAGCTAATAGGCTCTCTTCATGCAAAATTATTATTATTTACATATATTTCTGTCCCCGAATATTTGTAAGATGAACCTTTCAGGCAAATTTGTTTGGCTTATTGGTTATATTTTTATTTCATTTTGCAGTTTATTGTTTTATAAATAACATATCCATGTGCTTACAGGTAAAATTGGAGGACTTACAATACCATACCAATTATTGTCTGCCATACAACAGCCATTGGTTGGACACCAACGTCGTTCAAGCTAAACAAAATTTTCTACAAAAAGAAGAACTCATAACACAAGACGTAGAAAAAACATTTGTTGACTATGAAATAGAAAATCGTGTCCACTCTGAAACTAACATTTATCTGGACTTGTGCATTCAAGTAAATTCGGATTATTTATCGCACCATTTAATACAATATAGAAGGTTACCAAAATATAATGTTGGCATTAGAAAACCAGTGATAACAATGCATTAATTATATTAGATTGATTTTAGTTTAAACATGTACAAAACTGTAGAAAGATTCCACTATAGACATATAAGTAGTAAAGTTGTTTGTTGCCTTGACATTCCTAATGCGCTTCTCACTGCTTTGTGTTTTTAGTACCCCGAAGCTGATTAACCATCTAGTAGCTTTTCTAGTAAACTTATTTTTATTTGCATTGAAATAATTTTTATTTAATGTACCAGAGAAAGCACAGCGCTCTTTTCTTGTACAGTATACAAAAAAGTAGGCTAGTAATAGGCCTACTTGTTCCAAAGACCAGTACCACAGAAAAAAAATGTATGGCAAACCTGTGACTTAACTTCTCAATTCTATTCACGGATAAACTATTGCTGGAACAAACAGGCAGATGCCGGGTTGATATGTAGGTAGATGTGGAAGTTAATGTTGATGACGGGTGCACTAGTTGAAGAGATTTATATCATGGTCGATGTCACAAGTCGGTTGAATGATACTCTACATGCACTACAATTTTAGTGAATACATTCTTCTTGCTTAGTATAAACTAAACAAATATTCTCTATCTTAAATTTGAGTGAAGTTATGACGATTATTTCGCTGTTGCGTTGCGGTCCTAGTCTGGATTATGCCTGGATTCCCTCTAATGGGAATGGGATACATTTAAGGGTGTGCAGTACCAGAACAAAACAGTCCCATACAGTCCTCATCAATATAATTGATCTTTCATCTAATTTGGAATATAACCTTGGTAATTTGCAGGAAATCGTTTATGAACATCTAAATTATAATTCGTAGGTCACCAAAATTGTAAATTATACATTTTTATCAAAGACATTTGCTTATAAACAAGACGAAAAACATGATTGTCAGTCGAGTCACCTGAAAGCAGTAAAACATTGGGGCGAATTTTGTTACCTACTAACTACACATTGGAGCTTTCTGCAAATTTAAATGTCATACGCACATGGCGGGAACTAAAAATAAGACCGGTATTAGTAAAAACGAAAGTGTATACAAGCGATATTCTAATCGTGCTCTAGCGCTTTATCAATGTAATATCATAGGCCCGAATGCTCAAGGTTGTCTCCGCTCACTGTTCGATGCTTTTACTTGAGTGATATAGCACATCCTTAAGGCCTTTTCACACTGCGGTCACACTATGTCACGTGACAGATTTTTCAAAAGTTCTGTTTCCATAGTTTCAAATGGTGCAATTCTCACCGACCTCGCAGAGCCCCACAGACGCTACAGACGTCGACAGACAAATCTGCGGGATCGCTCCGATAGTGATCTTTTCAAACATCTGTGGTATCGCACATGCGCACTGGCCCGCTACCCCAACACGCACATGACAACACACAATCGCGCAGTTTCTTTAACTCGTTACAAGTTGCTGTATTGCTAGTTTTTCGTTATTTGTTATGGAGCAGTTAACAACTAACCATAGTTGTCAGAACCCGTCCAGTGCTGTCGAATGTAGATTTGGAGGAATACAGAGACAGCCATTTAAAGGACACAGTGTGGGGCGAAAAGCAGAGGAACTGCTAATTTTATTAATGCAATGCATATTTTGTTTACTTTTTTAACTACATAAGACATTTTTCAGTTGAGGAATAAAATTTGTCAAACTTAAGGTTAAGAGTTAGTGGTAGAGGCGGCCGTATTGGATTTTGCCAGAATAATATTTTTTTTGTTGTACAAAATGTTAAAAACTGTCAATATTTTGTAGAGTATTAGTTTTGGATGATACTCATAGCAAGACAATAATAAAATTCCTACTAATAATAGTACTAATAAACAAATGTACTGCAAAAAAACTAGTAAGTTTGATAAAAAAAGGTGTATTATTTTGGATAATAACCGCAGTGTCATTAATAGCATCAATTTTATCGATGGGATAAAAAACTTAAAACTGCAATCTAGTTATAAATTCGCATCGTTCGACATAGTGAATTTATACACGAATGTGCCTGTCCACGATACCATTGATATTTTAAGAGGTAATCTCATCAAGACCAACATTTTAAGTACTGATGCTGTACATGAACTGATTAACCTGTTAACTGTACTCCTCAAACAGAATTATTTTACTTTTGACGACAAATACTTCAGGCAGGCAGAAGGTTTAGCCATGGGCTCACCGTTATCGGGTCTGTTAGCTGATGTTTACCTGAATTATTATGAAAACACACACCTCTTCACAAAAAATAATAATAAATTATGTGAAAAAATTGTGCATTACACCCGTTATGTGGACGATACGTTTATTGTATATGACGGGACAGTAAGACAAATCGAACAGTTGAAAAATTATTTGAACAGCATAAACCAAAACATTCAATTTACCCTTGAAATTGAAACAGAACAAAAGTTAAATTTTTTGGATATTACTGTATCTAAACACAAGGACACATTTAAATATAATACAGTAGAGCGTCGAAAATCCGAACTAATTGGGACCGAGGGTGGTTCGGATTAGCAATTTGTTCGGATTTTTGAAAATAACTAAGCAAATGCCATTTAGGCTAAAGTACAAGCCCTTTATCGATATTAAAGTGGTTAAACAGTACAAGCAGTAATGTAATTACAATACAGTATGTAAGACTACTTACATATTATGATTTAGAAGAACCTGCACGTACACAGTAGGGCCAATATGATTACACTTGCACCTCTCAATTACAGTGCAGTACATAATTAAAAGTTCACTTGTACATTATAGTTAACACAAACAAAATATTAAAAAAATACTTACTATATAGTACACTACTGTATGTACGACTCACTGTTATAATAATTACACAAAGAGAAATTAATGAACTTTCTGTATGTTTACGCTGTTTGTTTACTGCTAGCACTAAAACAGCTTATGAGCGTGACAGTGAAAATACTGACAGCCAGTCTGCTGTGAGGGAGTGTGAGAGCAGGTGTTTAGAAAGAGATAATAATTTCAAACTGCGATGAAGATTTTTGTAAAATTTTTAACAACGCAATAATTGGAATTTGCGAAAACGAAAACGAAAAAGGCTGCCTCGGAACGCGTTCGGATTTTTGACGTTTCGGATTATTGACGTTCGGATTATCGACGCTCTACTGTATCTATAGGAAACCGACCACCACGGACACCACAATCCATGCTGATTCACACCATCCTATCAACCAAAAAATGGCAGCCTACAATAGCTTTGTACACCGATTACTTTCCATACCACTTGAGGACAACGCTTTTCATGTTGAGTTAAATGTGATTAAACACATAGCAGTGGCCAATGGATACAAATGCAAAATGGTTGACACCTTAGTTAAAAAAACACAAGAACAAAACTAACATTCAGAGGGAAAAAACAAAAACTAAGTATGTATCCTCATTATATGGTAACATTCTTCCCAATATTATAAGTAACACCCTTCGCAAAATCAACATTACTACAGCGTTCCGCACCAACAATAGTGTACGAAAAATATTCAGTCAAAAAATAAATAGACCCGTTGAAGAAAGAACTGGGGTATACAGAATCCAATGCAATGATTGTGACAAATTCTATATAGGTCAAACCGGTAGGCCATTTTCAACACGGTTTAAGGAACATTTGCCTAAGAAAAGTTTGGACGGAAACAAGTCAAATTACGCGATTCACCTCATAGACAATAACCACCAATACAGTGATTTCGCTACCAATTTTAAACCCATTCACATCTGCACAAAAGGCACTTATATGAACGCGCTGGAGGAATTTAAAATTTATAAAGCTAATAAATACAATAGCAATGCATTACTCAATGACCAATTGCATTTTAAATCAAACTTATTATATGACTCGGCTATAAAGATCTCTGAGTCTTTGCGACAAAATACCTCGTCTTATCAGTTGTCGCTCGACCGCCCGCCGTATTAGACGTCTACCGGACAATTTATATGTGTTACGTGTCGTGAGTTGTATGTTGCTGTGTTTTTGTAATATGAACTTTTAATTTATTTATTAAATAATCTGATGATGAAACATAGGTTTCGAAACGCGTCATTATAAAAAACGCAGACGAAGTCGCAAGACGGAAACAATAAGGTAAAAATATTACAATAATAAACTTTTGGCCATTACAGGAGAAATCGAAATCGGTCGCCACTACCATTAACCGTTAATTTACTATTCCTTTGCACAACAAAAAGTAATTTTGTTGACATAAACAGAATTTAAAAAAATTAGCTGCTATACTAATTTGCAAAGCAAATCAATATTTGTTTTAGTATGTCAAATGTTTTTTAACAAAATTATAAACCACCTTCAATAAGATTTCAAAAAAGGAAATTTTATAGAGTAGTAGTAAACTTACCTTAGGCATACTGTTAATCTTTCTCTGCTGAAAATAGATCTCCTGTATTTAATGTCTTTTTTACTAAGATCGTTATTTATCAGTGTTAAGATCTCTTCAGGTTTAGAAAGCCGAAAGTATGTTTTGAATCTGTCATCATCTAGTTCCAAGTCCTCCATCAGATGATACTCGCCGCACTTTTCCCGTGTCTAATTGATGGGACGTACCCATTACGTTCGGTTTGTAACCGAGTAACAGCATGAGTTCCTCATCACTACTAAACTACTATCGATGTCATCCAACCAAGGCACATTTTTAGTAAATGCTCTATCGCACCACGAACCACTTGCCATATTTTTACCTGTTAAAACCGTAGATAGCAACTGAATTCCTTTATTTGTGGATGACCAATTTCGATCTCTTAATCAGACCACTCTCAAATCTTATACTATATAAAAGTTCCGTTCAGCTGAACATCGTTAAAATATTACACACAACACTTACATGAACATAAAACACATCACAAAACATTTAAACAGTATGCGACGTACAACAGTTTGGTCCACAGACTCCCTTAATGCCCATTATCTAAAGAAAATTATATTAAAGAAGTTTGTACTATTAAACAGATTTCAACTTCCAATGGGTACACATCTGATTTAATTGACAGGTTAATTAGAAACATAACAGACCAAAAATTAACCAAACTACGGATAGTGAGAAACCTAAGTATGTGTCCATAGAAGGCGGCAGGACCTTAAACCACACCTTGTGTAAAGAGCTGAAGCCAAATGGAATTACGCTTTCTTATAAAACCAGCAATAGACTTGATAAAGCCTTAAACACTAAACATAAAACCACCAATAACAAATACAATTCAACTGGTATTTATAAACTTAAGTGTTCCAGTAATAGAGTTTTGCCCAACATATTATTGATAAGAACCACATGTTCAATAGCACTGACGAAAATATGAATATCTTGCACTTCTGCCATAAGAACCGCACAATGGACACTATTGAAGAGTACGAAATATACAAAGCCTTAAAAAACACACCTGATAATGTCTTAAATGATAAACAAAAATTTTATTCAAACCCCATTTTGTATTGTACATTTTTTAAATATGTTTAAAGGGGATTTAAAAAAAGGCAGTATTTTTAATGAGTGAAATGATCTCTTTCAATCTTTCAAGCCATGCCCAACTTAACCAGGTCAGCAGAAAATTTCAACTTTTTTTTACAAATTCTTAATAATAATTAATAAAACAAATATTGTACAATGTCGATAGATTTAATAATGTCATTATATATTCAGTATATGGTGACCATGTGATGTGTTTTATAAGACATGTGAGCGATGATAAATGTGTATACCACTATAAAATCTCAGTCGATTAAACTAAAGTGCTTGCTGTGAGAATAACAGTATTCCTTGGAATAGACTGAAATAAACTTAGTATTGCTTAAAATATAGTTCTCCCAAATTAAATTATTCAGGGTAAAACTACTTCTCACTTACTTTCTGTTTCTGCCGTACTTTCGGAAATTGTGGGGGTGAAAGGTGGGTTTTAGCAACATTTTTAAATTTTTTAAATCTACATATTACAAAATAAAATTAAATTTAGTTTTTATGACCCTAAGTAAAGTCCTTTGAAACGATACCTCCTACGATAGTATCATAAAATTATTATTTTTTATGATACCAAAATTTGGACATCAAATTTCTTAATAAAATATATTTTAAGTTCTGATCATTGCCATATATTCGGGTGGTTATGCTTTATAACTAACTAAGCCAAATTGCATTAGGTTCTGATCGAGTGTATGGCTTTAACCCTGTCAGGCAGATTGACAAAGAAGTTATCCTACAAAGGAGTTCCATTTTACTTTGTAAGGCACGGATTCTTAAAAACAAGTAATGAGACTCTCGTGCATTAAAAGTAAAACTTCTTACGTATAGAAAATTTACATTTAGATTTTATGTATTGCTCTCTTTGCATTTGTTGACGATTTTTATGTTTTTGTATTTCTTAAATTCGAATTTTAAATGGTTGTAACATTTTTGGCAAAATATGTTTTACGTTACTGATGTAATAAAAAATATATAAAGCCATTTTGTACTAATAATGTATTGAACATAACTACATTTAATGTATTAATAATATGTTTAGGAACTTATGACACAGTTAGAACATTGGCAAGAACAGTACATAAGAGAACAGGCAGATATAAAAGTTAAGTCACAGCTCGTAATGGATAACCGTCGTGAACTGGACGACAAACAAAGAGCTCTGTTTTCTTTGGTAAGATACATCATATAGGCTAGGTGTTTGGTTATTTATTTTTATTGATCAGTGAAAATCAGGGATAAGAGATGTTTGAACAATATGTAGTAGGTTAATTACTTTGTTTTTACTCCGTCAAACAATCCAAATTGGTTCCTAGATGGATTACCGGTTTCGACGGTTATTCCATCATCTTCAGATCAATATCTAAATAAAGTTGTTCAGTTGTACAAAGTCGTTTTCTTATTGACACATTAAACAGTTAGGTAAAATAGATTAAAAGATAAATAACATAATATATTTTATCAAAAAACATTGACTCATATAAACACATATGGTACATGGTACGCTTGCACTATATAAAAGTTCCGTTCAGCTGAACATCGTTAAAATATTACACACAACACTTACATAAACACAAAACACATCACAAAACATTTAAAACATAAAGGTCTTTTTGGCTTTCACTTGTGAATCCGTAAAGGACATGTTCTACACTGTGTGTCCGAGAGTTTGGATAGACTTAGCTATTATCAGTATATCCCCCCCCCTTTCTCCTTATGTCAGTCAACATGTCTGTATTCACAGAATATTTATTTAAAATGGGGGTTTGAATGAAATTTTTGTTTATCATTTAAGACATTATCAGGTGTGTTTTTAAAAGCTTTGTATATTTCGTACTCTTTAAGAGTATCCACTTTGCCGTTCTTATGGCAGAAGTGCAAGATATCCATATTTTCGTCAAAGCTATTAAACATGTGGTTCTTATCAATAATATGTTGGGCAAAACTCGGTTTCTATAGTAGGACCCTGGCTTTAGGGACATGCTCACGAAATCTTGTCATAAATGAACGTCTGTCTGTCCAATATAAAAATCGTTGCAAGTGGAACACTTAAGTTTACAAATACCAGTTGAATTGTATTTGTTATTGGTGGTCTTATGTTTAGTGTTTAAGGCTTTGTGAAGTCTATTGTTGGTTTTATAAGAAAGCATAATGCCATTTTGCTTCAGCTCTTTACGCAATTGGTGGTTTAAGGTCCCGCCGTATTCTATGGACACATACTTAGGTTTCTCACTATCCGTAGTTTGGTTAATTTTTGGTCTGTTATGTTTCTAATTAACCTGTCAATTAAATCAGATGTGTACCCATTGGAAGTTGAAATCTGTTTAATAGTACGAACTACTTTAATATAAATTAAATTACAAGTAAAAAACATGGATCAAGACCGGGATTTGAACCCAGGACCTTTGCCTTTCCAAGGCAACACTCTACCACTGAGCTATCCTGATCCTACAGCTATTGGTCAATGTTATCTCTCTTGTAATTTAATAATTTAAACCTTGCTAAGGAAGCGTGTAAGCAGGTAATTTATTACAAATTAAAAATAATAATAAATAACACCACTAAAATGTCACATGCGAGGTATTCAGTCTATTAATTCATAAATGCAGTAAAGCCGTACAAGTGAGATAACATTGACCAATATCTGCAGGATCAGGATAGCTCAGTGATAGAGTGTTGTCCCGGAAAGGCAAAGGTCCTAGGTTCAAATTCCGGTCTTGGTCCATGTTTTTTCACTTGTAATTTAATTAATTTAACCCTTGCTGAGGAAGCGTGTAAGCAGGTAATTTATTACAAATTAAAAATAATAACAAATAACACCACTGTAGGCTGCAAAAAGAATTGAGATTGTTTTCAATGTCGCATGCGAGGTATTCAGTCTATTAATTCATAAATGCAGTAAAACCGTACAAGTGAGATAACATTGACCAACATCTGTAGGATCAGGATAGCTCAGTGGTAGAGTGTTGCTCCGGAAAGACAAAGGACCTGGGTTCAAATTCCGGTCTTGGTCCATGTTTTCTCACTTGTAATTTAATTAATTTAACCCTTGCTGAGGAAGCGTGTAAGCAGGTAATTTATTACAAATTAAAAATAATACTTTATTATAATTTTCTTTAGATAGTGGGAATTTAAGGAGTCTGTGGACCATACTGTTGTACCGCATACTGTTTAAATGTTTTGCGATGTGTTTTGTGTGGTGTGTAATATTTTAACGATGTTCAGCTGAACGGAACTTTTATATAGTGCAAGATTTGAGAATGCTCTGATTAAGAGATCGAAACTGGTCATCCACAAATAAAGGAATAAGGAATTGACTTTTTCAAAAGGTACGTACCTAAATTATTATTCGTACACCCAATTCCGAAGGCTAAAATAACTAAAATGTGTTATATAGTTTGTTGACAGTTAATTTTATCATTCAACAGATCCTGGTTTGCATTCTTGGTTGCTGCGTATATTTCAAACTCTTTGAGTGCTGATAGTAGACTGCCCTTTTTGCAAATAGGTATGGAGTATTTCCAAGTTAGGATCTATAGAAGTATATTTGTGATCGTGGTCTAGAAGGTGCTGGGCGAAATGGGACCTTCGGTCAATTAATGTGTGACGTGGTATGTGTTCCTTGAATCATGTGGTGATTGATCGTCCGGTTTGACCAACGCAAAATTTCTCAGTCAGTGCATGTGATTCTATATACACCAGACAAATTGTTTTGGTTGAATGGGTGGCTGTTTTTAGGGCTCAAAATATTGGCTAGTTTATTTGATGTTTTTTAGAATAAAATTATGTTATGTTTCATGAATTTTCTTAAGTTGGAATTCAAATCTCCTACCGAACTCAATGAATATGTATGTATGTTTTTTTTTTTTGCTATATTATTCTCGATACAGTACGTGGTATAGGCTTGATTCTCTTTTGTTTTTATTTATTTATCAATCTATCTATTATTTCGTGGTAACCATTTGCTATGGCGATATGTTTGATGATGTTGTATTCTTTAATGCAGTTAACTGAATTTAGTAGTGTATGGGTAAGGCAGTGGACAAGACTGGGGTAGGCAGACAATTTATGTGTGTACGGATGGTTTGAAGAAGCATGGATTTGTTTGGTCATTGGTTGTTGGTTTTCTGTATATATCAAAGGTATGTTTATTGTTCTCGATTTTTATCAACAGGTCTAGAAAATTTATTGATTTCTTTTCCAATTGTGAATTTTATATTATTTGAGTATCCATTCAAGTATTTATGTAATACATCCAATTGTCTGGTATTACTATCGACCAGACATAAGGTATCGTCCACGTATCTAAAATAATAATAAAAACAATATTTTGTTCAATTGTTTGTTATTAGCTGAAAAATTGAAGGATTCCTCAAAGTGCTGCATATATCCCTCAGCCAGAATGCCATAAAGTGGGGAGCCCATGACCAGTCCTTCTATTTGGGTGTAAAAATTGCCGTTGTGCTCAAAGTAATTCTGTTTAAGTACTATGGTAATTAAGGAGATTAATTCGTTCAGCACAACTCGCTAAGTTGCAAATGTTTTTTGATTCTTTTTTCTTAAGATATCTATGGTTTCGCGTGTACATAAATTGACGGTGTCAAAAGATGCTAAAATGTGGTCAGGCATTATGTTAGTGTCTCTAATACTGCTATCAGCTCATATCTATTTTTATACTATGGGTATTATTAAAATTAATTAATTTTCTTATGACTCTGTTCAAAAACTTTGAGATTTTATATGTAGGTGCGGTTCACCAAAGGAATAATAGGTGTATCCATTTTGTGCATTTTTGGTAATCCGCAAAACCTATAGGTGCCGCAGGGTTATTCAACTTAAACAACTTGGCACCCTCCTAAGGATATGAACGTGTGCATCAAGCTATGCATTTGTTGACTATGGTGCTGTGTTTCTTGGTTGGAGCATAATTCAGATTGACAATGTTATATGTATCAAAGAAGTGTGTTATTTTGTTGTTGTGATCGGTTTTATCCATTATTACGATGGATACACATTTGACTCTTGTGCACCGACGTCAATTCTGTTCGCACAATTATTAAAGTGCTAACGATTCGTGGTATCGTACCATGTATATGTGTTTTTATGTGTCAATGTTTTTTAATGTAATATATTATATTATTTATCAGTTAAACTATTTTAACTAAGTTTTTAATGTGCCAATAAGAAGACCATGCCATAGCAGGCTGAACAACTTTAATTAGATATGGGTCTGAAGATGACGGTATAACCGTTGAAACCGGTAATCCATCTAGGAACCAATTTGGATTGTTTGACGGAGTAAAAACAAGGTAATTAACCTACTACATATTATTGATATTATACAATCCAGGAAGCTAAACAGACATTATGTCTAAGAGATGTTTGTTGTGAAATTAAAGGCTGATACTTATTGTGAGCTTGATACAATTTAATGTTTTGTCTATACATAAAGTTAAAATATAACAAAGAATCAATAATTTATTTTGAACATGATTATAACTGCTATTTATGCCCAACCGTATTACAATTACATATTTAATTAATGTGTATAGCCAACATTACTTATATAGTTTCATATATAGTTTCATCATATTATACCACTGAGAATTATATATAGTAGGTAAGTGAATTGTTTCAAAGTTCAATTAACTATTCATAGTTTTGTTTTTATTTCGCATAAAAACTCACCGAAACATTTCTTAGTTTCAGGAACATAAAAATGAAATGGAGGTGTATATCGCAGAAAAAACTGCTAGGCTAAAGGCTTATGAATATGAATGCCACCGAAAAAAAATGGTGACTAAAATACAAGCGTGGTGGAGAGGCACTATGGTACGCCGACACATGGGGCCTTATAAACTTGACAAAAAGAAAAAAACTAAGGACAAAATAAAGAAACCTAAATAATTTATATTTTATTTGTGTTTGAATTTTATGAGGAACTTTTTCACATCAGTAAAATATTATTACACAAAATGTAAGTGTAGGCCAACCTGATGAGAGATGTTGGGTGTGAACTAAAGTGGGGGTGAACGTTGTAAGTTTTAAAAATATTGTTTTTATAGTTTTTAAGACAATGTCTATTGCAGTTTTAAGATTGTTTAATGACAGTAAAAATAAATAAATAAATAAATAGAAAAAAAATAAACTAACATTTATGTCTATGGTAAGTACCAGCAATCGGTGTCTAACCAAAGCGTTTCACAGGGTTCAATTCAAAATGACCAGATATTACTTTAATAATGTTTGAATGCAAACTAAGTTAGACAAATTTAGAAATGTAAACCATAGTTAACTAACTGGACCATTTACCTAAGGATAAATGTATAAGGCCTAAATTTAACTTAATTAATTTTGATTCCGTAAAATCACTATCTCAAAAGTTTAAATAAGCAAAAGCTATAAGAAATTATTAAAACTCTCTACATGTTACTATTCAAGTATTTCATTTCAATATTAACATTTGAGTGAAAACGAATTTAAATGTTGTATACAACTTTGTATAAATAAATAAATTACTTTTTTTCGGTACGTCAACTAATCTTTTTGTTGATTTACAGATTACTGCAGTTTCGGGCTTTATGAGTCCATCTTCAGATCATATAAAGTATTTTAGTTGTTATTAAAATCGTTCCATATGAAGCTTGTCAATAAAACATACACAGTACCGGTACATACGTAACAACACATAACACTTTTACACACATTTACATTCAGACGATCACAAAATTTAAATATTTTACATTCGTCGTAACGTACTCCCCAACGAACTGATCGCGACTGGCTATTTATTCTTATCTCGTTATCTAACTTTGATTAAACGGTTACTCAAACATCGACAGTAATATGGACTTATTGCACATATGTAGTAAGGGACGATACATGAGTGACTTGGAGGAGTTCGAAATTTACAAAGCGTTTAAACAACAACCTTATAATATACTAAATGAACAACTCTCGTTCTCCTCCAATACTCTATTCGACAGCGTCATCAAAATGCAACAATAGGAACCATTTAATCAAAGTTAGATAACGAGATAAGAATAAATAGCCAGTCGTGATCGGTTCGTTGGGGAGTACGTACCGACGGATGTAAAATATTTTAATTTTGTGATCTTGTGAACGTAAAAGTGTTATGTTGTGTTATGTGTTGTTACGTATGTACTGTGTATGTTTTATTGTCAAGCTACATATGGAACGATTTTAATAAAAACTATAATACTTTATATTATCTGAAGATGGACTCACGAAGCCCGAAACTGCAGTAATATGTAAATCAACGAAAGGATTAGTTGATGTTCCGAAAAAAAGGTGATTTATTTATTTATAAATTTACTAATCCGTTGGCTGCAATGTTAAATTTGAAACTTTGTATACTTACCATCAAGTAAGTAGCCTACAATCTACAATCTCTCTCTACATGT
>JAGFPH010000369.1:98990-139843 GCA_018207615.1 Philaenus spumarius
CAATCTCTCTCTACATGTTACTATTCAAGAATTCCATTTCAATATTACCATTTGAGTGAAAACTAATTTAAATGTTGTATACAACTTTTTATAATTACCATCGAGTAAGTAGTCTACAATCTACAATCTCTCCCTACATGTTACTCTTCAAGAATTCATTTCAATATCAACCCTTCAACGTGTTTTGACATACAAGATACGCCGGGAATTCTTTTCCTTCGGCGTGTTTTGACGTATAACGTACGCTCAGGAACATTCCATCAGATGCTTCCATCTAGCAGCTAAACTTGAAACTATCTCAAAGCGATCGATATTGCAGCATAATGTTAGATAATTGTAATTAATGCTAATAATTGTAGATATTGTAGCAGAATTGGATGATTGAAAAAAAAAAACATACGATACTTCTGTTGAATTTCTTGACGAAATTAGTTCACTAGTGGAACAGCTGTTTTACCACACAAGTTTGTGACATTGTGTCTACTACGTCTTTGTTTACATTTGATCACTTATAGTGTGTTTTATGTTTGTTAGTTGATTGAATACGTTCGGAAATCGTGTTTTTAATATTTTATATTAGTTTTATTAGTGTTTTCTTAGGTGTGTGTTTTGTGATAAGACTACCACACTAAAACTAACTTTTGACTAGTATGTAAATATGTTATCACAAATAAACTCATGTGTTATTGATATTAACAAAAAGAATGTAATCTGCTGTTTAATTTAGTAAAAGAATCATTAAAATATTCCAAAAAATAAGTTAGTTACTAACGTTTTTATACAAACATGTTTCATAACTCCTGAAGGCTTAAAAAAGTCCCGCAGCAGGGGTAGTTTCTCTCATAAAAAGTCACACGTTGAAAGGTTAACATTTGAGTGAAAACTAATTTAAATGTTGTGTAGAACTTTGTAAGAAGCCTACAATCTACAATCTCTCTTGTACCAATCTTACTAAAGATAAAATTAAGGGAACGGAAGCTATACTGGGCCACATAGATTGGTCATGTTCAAAACTTACCTTTAAAGTTAAAATCACCAAACGTAGGAATGTTTCAGCTGATTACTTACAATTTATAAGATACCTAGAGGTTAAGTCAATAAACCAAAGAACTAGATATAATTTTGGGTTTATTAACCAAAATAAAAAAAGTTTATATGCCCTTAACAAGAATAGAATAATTAATTATATGCCCTTAGTACAAAGAAAGCATCAGATTACAGAAATACATATATAAGGTTAATTTGAATTTAAAATCCCTCCCCAAAAATAAAAATCAAAAACCCTCCCCTTTAATAATGATTACAGAATTTATACAGAAAAAGACTAAACAAGATTACAAAAAATATTAACATGAAGTACCATGGATTTGTTTAAGAATAAATATTTATGTCGTTGGCCAACTCTAAAGCTAAGTATAATTAAATAAATAAAAATAAAGAATTATGAGACGTCTCTCTATAAAAAAAAGGTATATAGAATTTCTAATATAGAGCCCTTAGGGCTAAGGTCCAAAATGTGCTATAGCTTGCTCCTCCCAATATTATTAAATACAGAAAACATGTCCTATATACTATTAATTTTTTTTTGTTTAACACAGAATTACAAAACACAGCCTATTCACTGCAGTTTTTTTTTAATTTTTTTTAAAAGTAAATTACAAAATATTTTAGTTCATAGTAATTTATGCAAAAGCACTGTCGTCGAAAAGTATCTAGTAATGCTGCATGTAGAATGTTGGCTTTATCAGACAGGTATAAGTTGTAGTTGGATTTATGACATGTTACTTGAACCAGTGAAAACTGCATCAAACAAATAACAACCTTTTTTAGAATGCAAGTAGGCAATAAAACAAGCATAGTAAAACATATAGTTTTAAAGTTTGCCTTTATAAAATAGGGGGCACAAAGTGACAAATAGGCACTTTAAAAGATTGTAAATGTTACTACAGGACTTGTCTGTTACATTTAAATGTTTTTGCATGTCAGTAAAAGCACATGGTAAACTTAAAAATGTTCTTGGTTTGTAACACTAAATATATCAGAGATATAATTAATGGATATAGCTCTTTAAAAATTCACAATATTCTGGTTTACACTGCTTTAAATTTGTACAGAAAATAACTGTATAGGCTAGCCTTTGTTAAAATAGGCTATGTGTGGTAAATGCATAACATAGCATAACATTCATAATTCTAGACTGTAAAAGTTAAAGTTTAAAGTTAGGCTGTAGAAAAATGAAATACATAGGTTTTGAATTAAACTGTATGAGCTTGAATTATCAATTTACAATATAAAATGTGAAACTAACTTTATAAAATTTTACAAGGAGTATAATTCATAACCAAGAAATGTAAAGCTAAAACATTCTAACGTACCTTGTATTCAGAAGAAAGGTCTTATAATAAAAACATATTAATTAGCCACGCACATTAGTAAAACTCGCGACTAAATAAAAGAAAGGTCACGACATAACTAAATATTTCGCAGCAAACTTCAAGCTGCACTTAGATAGTGTTGTAGCAGTTCTAATGGCCGACGTTCTTCTAGAAGATTCGGTGACCAAGCATGACTAAATTAACGGACGAGATAAGAACAGCTGATCGGTTACAAAAGGGCTATCGCATATAGCAGTATGTACTGCTGCAGTTACCGTACGGAGTCGCCGCCCAGTGGAGAAAAGGATAACTACGTGAAGGATAGACAGCGGGTAAATGCAGAAGGTTGTATTTATTAAAGAAGAAAGAATATTTATGCCGCGGAGGTCTAAAAACGTCACACTCTCTACATACTACTCAAGAATTCCATTTCAATGTTAAGATTTGAGTGAAAACTAATTTAAATATTGTATACAACTTTGTATAATTATCATCAGGTAGGCCTAAGAGCCTACAATCTACAATCTTTCGACGAATTTTATGTTCGTTTTGATCACGCTCAACTAACAAAACTTTCACAACTAAACACTTTTCGTATGTTTACTGGTTACTGGAGTTGATTATAGAGACATTAAAAATTCAACTAATATTTCGCATCATTTTATTAGAAAAATGTCCAATTGGTTATTAGCAGCAGGACACTATTTAGGCATAGTTAGTGATCAGTGGCGGATCTAGGCCTTGCAGGGCCTTGGGCGATATGATAGGGTGCCCACAACAATAGGAAATAAAAAATATAAAATCAAATGAAAAATAGTTTTGTAATAATAATAAAATAAAGAATAGTTACAATATTTTGAATACACTACAGTACATTTTTTTAATAATATGAAAGAAACTTTCAAGTCCCCTTGAAGGAGATTATGTAAACTATGAAAAATGTCAAAATATTACTTAGCGACTTTTTTCCGTCTTAAGTCTTCTATTATTTCAGTGAAATCTAAACTTGCTGTCAACTCATTTTCTATTGAGAGTAGAGCTAGGGATGACAAACGATGTTGTGACATTGTGCTTCTTAAATATGTCTTGGTGAACTTGAGTTTGGAGAAGCTCTTTTCTGCAGATGCTACTGTGACTCTAATAACTGTAGCAATTATCCGAAGTGCAATGAATACATTTGGGTAGACATCTGTCAAGCTGTTCTGAATAATGTACTTGAGTATCGCAAGTATATCATCTCGTTCTCCATTGTAGACAGTTGACAACATTTCCAGTTCTTCACAAAGTTCTACAGCGTCAACATCACATTTGTCTCCGTCGCTTAATGAAAGTTGCAATTCCTTGCAATTATTCATGAGCTCATCATGACTGATATCTCGAAGCTTTTTTATGTGTTACATGAAGTCAAAGTTTTCTTTTTCAGTATTCAGAGCAGCGAATCTTGTTTGACACAGCTCATTTGCACTGCATCAACTATCACCAAAAAATAGTTAATTTTAAAATTATCTTCTGGTGAAAAGTCAGGGGCTTCATGTTTGTTTTCGTATGGAAACATTTTTTTCTTACGCCTCCGTTTTACGATTTTAAATGTGGGGTCGATGCCGGCTTCATCTGCTAGCTGTGATCAATGCAGAGGCGAATCCATTAAGTAGGTATTCTTTTAGCCACTTAATGAATGTCTCCAAATGTTACACTGCTGCATCTAAATGCATATTAACATTTTGCCACACTTTACTAATAGCATAGATCATGAATAATAAATAGAGCTTGCATCCATACGGCAGCAGTGTGGCGAAAATTAGGTTGTCGGGAAAATAGTACATGATCGCGCCGCGAGGTAGCGCTAGGGAGAAATCATTGGTAGCATTGGTGTTTCACACAGCTTCCGTCGTTTCCCCAATAGATAGCGCCACTATCGTCGAATTTCCAGTGGAACGAAATATTGCATTGGATCGGAGTTCTATTAGGTTATCCAAATACAATGCTAATAGTAAGCAGGATGTCATACCGTACGACAAGAGATACAAGAAGTCATACGATGATAATTCATTTTCTAATGATTGACATTCGCTCATCAAACCACAGTCCATGCTTCTTTCACGTAGAGTTGTGAGCGCTTCACAAACATTACTCAATTGGTACCTCACGGCCTTTACTGACTCAATTCTGCACTCCCACCTCTTCTCAGAAAGAGGTTTAAGAGTAATATCAACATGTTGACTTAAGAATCCTCCATCGTTCACTTAAGACAGCAAAAATTGTGTAAAGCCTTTGTAAAAGGCTGAAGAAAGTCTGGGCTTGGGCACATAGTGAAGCAGCGTCTCCCAAAACTACATTCCAACGGTGACTGTTACAAGGTACAAAGAATGCTAAAGGATTTAAATTGAGAAGCCGTTTTTGTACACCACTCTTTTCCCCACGCATGTTGGATCCGTTATCGTAGCCCTGCCCTCTGCAGTTGGCAAGAAACAGGCCTAAGTCATTTAATTGATTAATCATGTAGTCGTCGAACTTCTCGCCCGTAGTTTTCTCTACAGCTACAAATCCTAAAAATATTCTTCAATTTCGGCTGTTCTATTAGTGCAATATCTTGAGTGCAATCAAGAATTATTGGAAAATATTTATTTTGCTGTACAGTCTGAATAATTTTTGATTTAACGTGGTTGTCCATTAACTCGATAAATTCATTCTGAATCGTCTTACTCAGGTAATGAGTTTTTTGTAAGACCTGTCCCATCCATAACTTGCCGCAAGTGCTCTTGAAGTGTACGGTCAAACCGAGCAATTAGCTTGATCAGATCCAAAAGTTGCCGCTAGATTTTGAATTTAACAAACTTTCTTCATATCCTCTAAAAGGCAAATTGTGGGCAGATAGAGACTGAACTATGGCCAACAAACTCTCCAAAATATCTTTCCACCGCTGTTGTTCACTTTGAAGTTGAGCCTGGGCTTTTGCATTGATAGTATTTCCACTAGACATGCTTTTACTTAGGTCCAGCGACTTCAACATGCATTCTTTGTGCAATTTATTATTTTCATGAGATTTTAGTTTATCAAATAAATGTTTCCAGTCATTCAGGCCTTCAGACGATCCAAGAGCGTTGTAGAGTTTGAGGTTAGAGTTTTTAGGGAACAAAGGACAGGCAAAACAGTAAACAGAGTTGTTTGACTCTGAATAAACTACCCATCGCCTACTTTGTTTTTCACCATTAGTTAGTATTTTTGTATAAGTGTCTTCCAGTTTCGTTTACGGGAAAAGAATTTATTTTGATTTTCACAGATCCTTTTTCAACAATCCTTGCAAATTCTGATTCACTCAATTTTTCTGGCCACAGAAAGGGATCACTGACATTTAGATTAGTTGTAATGGGCAAATCAACATCGTCGAGGTCGGCAGATTCCTTGTGTACGTCACTGTCATCATTGTTGCTATTAAGATTTTCTGCTGATTCAGAAAATACTGTATTGCTTTACACAGGAGCCTGGCCACTGGGACTTGCCACATCTTCACCAGAAAACACACAACTCACTTTTAATTGACACTCAATAGACTCAGAAGGGGAAGGTGGAGATTTTAAGTCCAGACAAAGTTGCTTATTTCCGCAAATCTCAGTAGTTTTAAAATATTTACTTAATGAACCACTTAGTCTCTGTTCTTCTTCTTTCTGCTTAACACTTTTTCTTGTTTAGAACTTCCAGAATCATACTTCCGTCCAAGTCAAGGTCGTGGGAGGTCATAGCTGCCCTGAAAAAAACTCTTATGTTATTATTGTTTAGGCTATTAAAAATAGGGAAAAGCTCAAAATTGGTGCGATTTTTTAAATTTTTTTGTTAATTGTTGAAGGAAGAACAATCAAAATTAAAAAAAAACACAACTGAAGATGATTGCACAAGCATTTGAAACTAGTATTCTGACACAATACTAATATTAGTAGACAAAAAGAATTATTTTAATTTACAATAATTATCAAGGGTTCTACTTCACAAAAAAAGAAAAACACAATTCAAACGCTCTAATATAAATTTTTAATGTATCAAGTAAACTCTCTAATGTATCAAGAAAAATCTCTATTACCTGGACTATAAGTAAAAGTAGCCGGTTGCGGCGTGTGAATGAAGAGTAAACAGACAAGTCACAAACACAACTTTCAACTAGACTAGAAACAATAATATAGAGCTGGACAATGTAACTGTTGCAACACCTTCAAAGCCACTGACGCATTCACCTTTTTTTTTGTGGTGGGGGGGGAAGCATGGGGGGGGGGGGTGTTTCATTGGCCCCTCGTGCCCCAGCAAGACATGTTACGCCTACCACTGTTTCTTTGTTTAAACTTGATGCTTTTTATTCGTGATTTTTCATTTCATAATTTATGGCATGAGGCCTGCGGACATGCTTTAGAGGTCTTTATAAATGGAAAACTTTAACATACATTAATTCAAATTTAGTAAGTAGGCATACATATTTAGAGAGGCACCCCGCGACCAGAATGGTTTTATGATCTACAATGAAAAGTAAGTTTGGGTGTATTTTTTCATTGCAGGTATTTTATTTTGTGTTGGGTCTTGCGTGTATCTTCAATATGAATTATAAATTAGTTTCAAAAGTATAATTAATTCAAAGTTGTCCCTGGCGTGGGGCCTCCAAAACTGCGGGGCCCTGGGCGGTAGCCTTCTTCGCCCCCCTAGATCCGCACGAGAATAAGACCTACACGAAACTTGGTCATCTGCTTCGCCTTGTTCAACATATTGTACCCCATTCTTCAATAAGTAACTTGCATTATCAGCAACAAAGCAAATGAATTTCCGTAATATTATTCTGAGTTTCATTTAGCAAACGATTTTTTGAGATAAGAGTTGATTTTTTTTTACAAAGCTTCCTCTTTTTATCAAAAACCAGTCGAAAGACCATAAACTAAATCTAAACTTTGATTTTGGGACATGTTTTATACAACAAATTTAACTGTAAGGCAGACAGGAATGTTTTCATAACTATTATTAAATTGCCTTAGAAATATTAGCTGAATCGTATTACAGAAGAAAATTGAAAATTGATTCCATACTTAGCTAAATCTAGAACGATAAATTTGAAAATATAATCCTTAAGATGACTTTCTATAAATTTATGAAACGAAATCAATTCCCAACACATCTGCTCCCTCAGGAAACAAGCATTACATCGTTCGGAACTTATCGCTATATAGGCCTAGTCCAGGATCTGAAGGGGGTTGAGCATGCATGGAAAGCCTGACGAAATTTTATTTCTGATTATTGTTATAGGCACTATGGTGATCATGAAAAGCCATGTAATTGCCCCCAGCGTGGTCGAAATTACCAGGGGGAATATGGTTGCTTTCTACCATTGTATTCTCCATTCTTTGTGTTCCAATGCCATATGCCCTAATAGTTGCAGTCCGACCTTGTTCATTTTTATCCTCACTTTTTCTTGGAGTTGTGTATTTGTACCACAAATTTGGATCAAAACACCTCATTTAACTACAGTCAACTCTAGGTTTCTCATCCAGTTACTATGACACCTTGGTTCGTGTAAATGTCGGAAAGCAGGATTGAAATGTTCAGCCATATGTTCGTTTTGCTGTGGCGAATTGTGTGACAATGTGCCGGAAATAATACTACACTTCATTTTGCTCGAAATTGAAACATTAAGCGAACTGGATGATGATGCAGAGAGTGTTTGCGTGGTTCCTCTTTTCAATGTTGATAAGTTTCAACCATCTGAGGAGGAAAGGGCAGTGAATTAGACAAAGAACCTACCTCATTCCCAGGCCCTTCAAAGAGGTGCCAGATATAATATTTAGGTATTAATTATGTATGTTATATAACATTTCTTATTTTCCTAAATATAAACTCTTTCATGTAATTTGATGTTACTGTATGTAACTGTTGTACTACTGTAACAACTTAAATGTTTCAATTACTTTTGTTTTTTTTACATTTCATATTATTTATTTCTTGAAAGTGTACCCAAAATTCAAACAACTCTATCTCAGAAGCTATTCATGGTAGAAATCTTATTTTGGTCGCATATTAAAGTTATTTTTCTCTACTTTAAAGTTAGTCTTTATCAGTTTTGCTGAAAACCCCTTGTTTCACGGTGAAGAAACACAAATGCTATCTAAAAACTAACAATTTTTGAAAAGTTTGAAAATTGTCTTGACATTTGAATGGCTGTAACTCAAAAAGTATTATCCTCAGGAAGATGATTATGATTTTAAATAGTGGTAAATTTACTGTTCTTTAAAAAAGGATTTAATGGTTTTTTTGTCAAAGCTACAAATTTTTAATTACTAAAAATTTTAAAAAAATTGTCAAGGTAAAAAAATGTGGGGTTTTTCGTCGCCGGTGGAACGCTTGGAGCACCGCCGAGGTCGAACAATTGGCATTTTAAATAGTGCCCTATAGATACAACATTCCAAAAATCAGAACTACCCGACCTTTTGCATCTATGGATGTACAGATTGACTGAACTATAGTATATCCTCTACAAAATCCGGTCAAATTTTTGCGTGGGAACACGAACTTGTATATATTAGTGCTACGTGTAAAACACCTCTACAGTAGCATTAAATAAGTTTGAGTACAATTTTCTGCAAATCCTAACGTAACCTTTTCACTAAAGTTTGTCGACGGGTTTCGGAATTCCTCCATTATCGAGACCTATTTCAGTACTGGATTCATCCGTTATGGAATCGTCTAGATATAGTTAGCCACGCCTCTCCTCCTACTACCGGTGCTGCTGCTTATGTAATCTGATATGCAATCTGTTATGTAATCTGTTATGTAATCTGTTATGCAATACGTTATGTAACATGTTATGTAATAAATCTTTTTTTTTTTATATTTTCAACAATTTTAGAGTTTGGAAAGTTATTGGAAAGTTAGCAGCACCGGTAGTAGGAGGAGAGGCTTGGCTAACTATATCTAGACGATTCCATAACGGATGAATCCAGTACTGAAATAGGTCTCGATAATGGAGGAATTCCGAAACGCGTCGACAAACTTTAGTGAAAGTGTTACGTTAGGATTGGCAGAAAATTGTACTCAAACTTATTTCATGGATCCTAGCAGATATAATTTGTATAGTAGCATTAAATGTTCAACATGCTTTCTTAAATTTATTGAAGCAATTTTAATAACTTAAATGTCTATATTTGACCTATTTAGTGATTTTCTTCGTACAAAACTATTGGTTTTGCTTATTTGAATCACCATTTTTGTTCATTTACCAATAAAAATGCTCTTTACTCACAAACCAACAACTATACGACTATAAACGTAATAACCTTTTTTAAATCTCATATTTTATGGAGTATATTGTCGCTTTTTTCAATGTTCTATCTTGAACGGTTCTCAAGTTATAAGCGTTTTATTAAACGGGGCCCCCACCATATTCCCCCTCCCCCTGGTGCTATCGACCACGCTGGTGGGCGACGACATGGCTTTTCATGATCACTATAGTGCCTATAACAATAATCAGAAATAATATTGAACCAGGCTTTCAATGCATCTTCAACCCCCCTTAGATCCCAGTCTAATATGGAGTTTAACCTTACTTGATCACTTCAAATAACGTAGGTTATGACTCTTATCTGATAGCAATTTGGCAAACTGATCTCGCAAGTATTTCTAATATATAATGCCATAAATTATTACTTAAACTGAAAGTCTACATAATGTATTCTACAATTATTATTAACAATAAAATAATCTTAGATGTATTAATTCTATTGTAAATATAGGTGGTTTAGTTCACAAATGTTCTAAGTCACACTTTGATAACTTTCGGGGAATGGCAAAAGAAGATTTTCACTAATTTTAACTTAAAATATACCTTATCTAATTTGACAATTATTGAAAACTGCTTTGATAGGAACAAACATTGTTTAGTTAATAATTATAAAATGCTAAGTTTTTAATTTTTAACATTAAAATATAGAAAGTAAATATTTTTCTTTATAGATGTAGTAACATAAAACATATACACTTTAATATTTTCAGATGACAAGGAGATACTCCATAGTAAATCCCATTACAAACACAATATTAGACTTTATAATGCTATTCAATTTGATGTTTCTTATTCAAATTACAATAACAACGGTTACATAGAAAAAACTAATATACCCTGAAACAATATTTTTTAAAGTCTGTAATGTAGCACGCATCCTAAGTAAGGTCTTCATCTTCACTTTAAAGCCAAGGAACTGCATCATTTGAATTGTTATTACTTGGTAGAGTTTGCATAATTGTGTTATACCTGAATTAAGAAAACTTAGTATTTTTTCTTTGCCTGAGATATGCAAATGCGTTGTATATAATTTGGAGCCAATGTGTCAAGAACTTCTGGCCAATTTTTGATATAATTCATCATCTTGATTTGACTTCCTCTTTCTTTTTCCACTTTTTTCAGTTACTAGTTGTTTATGGATATCAATTTCTTGAAACTCAACTGACAGTTCATATTTAAATTTGACAAAATGTGGAGTTTCTTTCTGAAACCTTAACCACTTAATTTTCAATCACTGTACATTTGTATCTTCTGTGCTCAAAGTAGTGTTTAACATTATTTTACTAGCCAAATGTTGTAGGTCTAAGATTTCTTAATGTGTCAGTAAGCGGGTTTTGTAAGGTCTGGGCTTTTTCCTCTCTGATTTTATTAGTACTCCCCATTCTCTATTTGTATTCATTTTTTGTGTTTCCAAGAACGTTCTGCAGTAGCATGCATAGAGTCTGCTTCTAGGTAGGAATGCCCAGAAATGGGCTCAGTTATATTTTGTTCCGGACAATATTCGTTTTTATAGAGCCTCTTCATCTCAAATAGGTTTAACACATTTGATAATCTGTTAGAATTTTCACGGCAGTAGTTCAACTCCATTGTAGGGAAACTATTTAAGTGGTGCTTAACATGAGCCTGTGCATCAAGCGGAGTTACATCATGTATGAGCCTATGTATGAACCACTTGAGTTTTTAAGCTCTAGAGCAATATCAATTACTCTAAATGAGTTTTAAACAGACTCTGTTTGTTTCACCATCTTGAACTGGCAACGTTTACTCTCGAGAGGTTGTCTTTTTTCGGTTACTCTCAGGTTTCCGTTTTCTTGTTCTCGGTTGGTCATGCTAAGACTCCAGTCAACCTGTGTTAATCATTCGGAAAGGTTGCGACAAAAAACGTCCGCTAAGATCTAGGACTTACATCACCTGAGGACGCGAAGTGTTATTGGTTCTTCGCAAAACGTCGTGATTTTGTATACACTGTATTTATTCAAAGGATTTTGTGGTGTGACTTGAAGCCTTGCTTCGAGGAATTTTATATTTGACGACAACACGTCCTGTATAGCAGTTATATACAATTCGAACATCAATAAGGTGGGTGTAGTCCATTAAGAGTTTAGTAATTTATCTACCACCCCATCTACAAATGTCTTTCAAGATTAAAATTTAAAATAGTAGTCGTTAAATTTTGTTTTGTTTCATAAAAACTTCTTTAGAATTATTTTGGATTATAAGAATCTACTGTATATGTGTCATTGGCAGGAAATTGTCTTAATAATATTTCTTCCAGTATGCAGATTCATAATAAAGAATATAATCAGCAATATGTTTTTGTAAATTAAAAAATATCTTGCGTTAAGTAAAGTTTAAACAATGTACCAAATATCTAACTGCAATCCACATACTTCCAAATAAGACCACTTGCAAAAGTAAAGTCTTCATAACATAGTTTTTAGAAGTTTGTCTTTGTTTAAGTGTCCAGTAAGGTTTTATAGTGTAAACTAACTTTAATCTTATGGTTTAATTTTTTTTTTTAATCTTATGGTTTAAAGTTCAAACCATATTCTATATGTTACTATTAAAGAAAATGAATCTCCAGAAATATGTATCAATATGGTGGTCCCAAAAACCAAGAACCTCAAAAGTACCCATGTAAATATAAAGATGAAATACAAATTAGGCCAAGTTTCATAATTTATTTAACACGATTTTCTTTCATTTAAAACAAACAGCACGAAAATTGGCCTGTTTTTTATTTTTTATTATTAAAATGACATATTTTTTTCATTTTAAACCTACACGAAAATCTGTCCGGTAAATCTGTCTCCAGTAATAAGCGTCAATAATCATTATCGTTACCGGTACCTAAAACTAAAGAACTCCAAAATGCCATTATAAATATAATGATGCAACAAAAATTACATTTCATAATTTTTTGATAATAATAACAATATTTTTTTCATTTAAATCAAGCCGCACAAAAATCAAATCAAAGGTGAAAGATACTATCACAAATTTACTAGACTTTATGTAAAATATATGATCACACATTTATCTACACAATATAAAAAAAAAATGCAATAAGTACAAATATGTATTAAATAATGCTCCAATAAGTATTTGATTAAAAATTGTTGTAACATTTTGCCATCGATTAAAGAGCTATTCTGTGTGTACTATAATTACACACTATCTAATGTAGTACAAAAATGTATTGATAAGATTATCAATTTCCTTTGTACTAAGAATGTCAATTCTGTTAGTTCTGTCTGTGAAAGCTGCCATAGTAGACAGGGCCGCCGAGAGACCTTGTCAGCCAAATCTGAAACTAGGGGCTCGGACTCAAAGATTTTTTTTTAGAATTGTAGAAAATGAAAAATGAAAACAACAATGAATTGTTCAATTATGTTGGTCCGAATCAGGCGTCGGGCCCGGGCTCTCGTATATTATTTATATTTAGCCGTACAAAATTTACGAAGTCAAAACTCGGGCTAAAATGCTTTGTGCGTAGTATTAGAACTTTGCCGCAGTGCGAAGTGCGATGGGAGTCACGCACATGCCATCCCATCCCCCTCGCTACCTTTCTTATCTGTGTGGGAACACTTTTGTTGTTTGCTTCTTTTCCGTCTTTCTTCCTTTCAGTAAGTCGATCAGTTGTCTGTGCGCTTATCAGTTGCGTTTGTGCTACGCTTGTTCTTCTTATTGTTTTGTTCGTTTCTCAATTAACTTTATTTTTAACTTGCGTTTCGTTTTATTCCATGTTAGTTAGTGATAAAGTAATCAAGTTTATTACTGTAATAAAATTTTGCCTAAGTTCCTAAAAACTATGTTCATATATATGTTTAAAAATACTTGAGTTCATTTTTCATATTATAAGTTTATTTTATTTCATTTTTAAAGTAGACATTTTTTATCGCTTTCAAAGTTCAAAACAGATGGCAGTCAATGAATCAAACAATTTAACCCAATGTCTTTTTTATCATGTTTCAAATTTCTGACCTTATCCTTATAAACAAACTTACTCTAATCTTCAAGAAAATAACATTATTACCATTATAATAATTAATAACTGTAACTATTCAATCATTTTTCATTTGAATTGTGTTTAGTTTGTTAGTACTACAGTTTTAAAACTGTTTTGTTTTTTTTGTGTGTGTGTGTTTTACAACATTTATAAATTATTAAAAGACAAACACAATTTTTTGTAATTTCTACGAGATTTAATGAATCTTGCCGACCAAGGTTTCGCCCGTGACGGCATTGACGAGGCAGCTTTACAGACTAAGGAATATTAGAAAAACAAACGTGTTTGAACATAAAACAGTTACTCACAACAAAGAAAAAGGAAAGAGAGTGGAAGGGAGGGGGGCGTGGGGTACGTATGGTCATAAGGTTGACAATGGGTTTAGTAGAGGCGAGTTGGACAAAAATTCTACCTGATCATTAAGTACAAGGCTAGCATCTTTACAAAATAATCTCTTAATTTCTAACATTTCCAAAGAATTTAATTTCCTACTTTTATCATTGACATGGAGAATCTTAAAGTTAATATTATTCGAAAAATCTGACACCAAATGATTTTTTAGATGGTTAGAGAAACTAGAGTCATTATGACCCACCCGCCAACTTCTTTCATGTTCGCTTAACCTACATTTAAAACTACGGCCTGTTTGGCATACATAAGCTGCATTACAGATGATACAAGTTATCTTATAAACACCACATTTTTTCATGTTATCTATTTTGTCTTTACAATTTATTAGCATTTTCCCTAAATTGTTTTTGCAATAAAAGGCTGGTTTACAGTGATTTTTCTTTTCTAAAAGATTCCCAACAGCATAACTAACCTTACCAATGTAGTTGATTCTACGCCATTTTGGTTCGGTTTTATTAGAATCTATTGGGAATATAAGAGATCCTTTTAATCATAAATTGTCCGCCTTCCATAGTATGTTGCATCGTCTCATTAACATTCCCATGTCTAATAATGACTTTGATTTAGAATTAACTTGCATCAAACATATTGCTAAGAATAATGGTTATGATATTAAACTTATAGAAAAAATGTTGAAAACTAAATTAAATAACCAGGCTAAATCTCTTATTGTGTTTGTCTTTTAATTATTATGGAATTCTACCAAGTACCTTCGGTCATCACTATCAATCGTACATTTATAAATGTATAGTTTGTATCTATTTTATAATGTGAACATCCATACACAAACCAATACCATGTCTAACGTACATTCCATACCTGATGACATATACATATTGGTTTTCAGTGCATGTATTTACAATTTTGTTCTCACTAATTGTCATTTACAGGTTTACAGTATAGGCCTGAAGACCTTTTTTTGGTAGAGGTAGACGCATGATCCACAAAATTCATAATAACTACTTTTTTAATAACTCTTGCCATTATTTAAGAGTGATTTGTAAATAAAGGTTTTGTTTAACTTTTGTTTATGAATATTTTTTTTAATACAATTCGGAACAATGGGGACTTTGGCATTTCATATTTTAATAAAAAAACTAAAAAAAAACTGGTGCAATTTCTCATGCAACTTGTATTCTCAGCAAGAATTAACCACTGCTCAACAGTGTGAAGAACATGATGTGAGGACATGGTAGTAGAGGCGTGAGACTATATATATGTCTGCTGTAGCAGATGCAATGGAATGTGCAAAGGAATTAATTTTATTGCAAATTGGTGGAACAAATTGGGATTTGTAAATGTGATAAATAAACAACTCAATTACTTTTACATATTTGCTTTATTATTAAAAAAAAAGAAAGAAACAAACATGTTGGCCTATATTTCTAGTAAACAAAATGATATAATATAAATAGTATAGTAGTGTAAATAGTATTTCTAGTATAGTAAAACAAACATAAATTATCGAAAACTGAAACAAGTATGTCCTTCCTTCAAAATAATTGCTTTAATAATAAAAATTGGAATTTTTAATTTGTATCTCATGAAAACACCAACATTATGTGTCAAATATTAAAACAACACGGTTGGTAACACTGGGTTGCAACACAGGTAAACTAACACTTGTATGAATAACACACTTACTGTAAAACAATCTGAATTCCAATCTAATGAATGCTGTTGGTACGGCTCCACTTTTCCGTTCCATTTCATTGATGGTTTCTCTGATCCATTCTCATTAGATTGATCTACTATTTCAATAGTTCCTTCCGAAAGTCCAGGATATCCGTCAGGCACAAACTGTTAATTCATAAAGCAAAAATCAAATTATAGAAAACAAATTGTGTACATTAGTAAACTGAGTATAAGGGTAGTTTTATGCAAGAAACGTAAATATAAATACAAAAAGCATACATATTGTGACGTATGTGATTTCTTGAATAGAACAAGTAAATAGTAATTTTTATATATTTTGAAAAAGATATGTAATATGAAAGTGAAATTGAAATATTAATAGAATCAAAAATTTATTTTTATAAAGAATAGGAAAGACAACTTAATTTAATATAACATCAAAATATATATATATATAAATGAAAGATAACTGGATAATATAAATTAATAAAAGAACTGTTTTCAATAGGTTAGGGATATGGTCGATTCTCGATCCAGATTCTTGAGACTACCGATACTTTATCTTAAGTATCAAGAATCGATAGCCGAAACTCGATACTGATACCGAAAGATACTCAGATAATATCATTGTCAAAGTTGCCAGACCTAGGTATTTAGGACCGAGACTACGCATTTTGAATGTAATCTCCGGTATTTGCAAACACGTTCTCTGTATTTTAACCCAATTCAGCATTTAACAATAAATATCACTAGAAAAAAATTTAAAACATTCTTAGTTTGATGTACAGTACAGTCTCGCTAATCTGGTCTCCGATGATCCGGACAACCCTAAAACAAAATAGAAATTGCAGTATTTTACTGGGTACAGTACACGCAATTGAACTTTGCCAAGACAGAAAATAGTTTAGGGTTCATTTGTCCTTGGCTATTTTTAGCGTGCAGTTATCTTTTGTACCACAGTATTTCAAGGAAGTGACTCTTTTCACCAGCTCGCCGACCTATACCTGACTGCAGACTGTCTAACTATCTGTCGAATCAACAGTCCCTTTTTGATTTGTTTCTCGCTAGACGTCTGGAGTGAAATTTTCAGTGCGCCATATTCATTTACACTGTGGTTTCAATAGCTGTAAGTGCTCGAAAATCTTTGAAATTTGACAAACTTACAGTTTAATATTGTGGGACGCTAATGACGTGTTCACAATTTGAAAATAAAAATTGTTTGGCCCTTTAAAAATCGAATAAAATCCAAACTTTTTATACTTTTTAATTTGTGATATCAAAAAGTTGCATTGCGAGAAAAATTTTTGTTTTTAGGGCAGGTGTGAAATTTTCTGAAAAGTATTTTTTGAAAAAAATAGCTATTGTAGTTTCTATCATACAACGGTTAGCTTCGTTTCGCGGGTAATGTGGCAACATGTACGGGCGGCCGGCCGGCGGCTCGCGACTTGCATCCGTCATATTGTGTGAGTATTTAACTCTAAAACTGGCCTCACTCTTGCGTTCGACTTGACCAGTCTATTTAATTCTGTGGTCGCTGATATTTACTGTATACTGTATTACCAAAACACCAATTTTAATACGTTTTCTCACTAAAAACACAAACGGTATACATTTCATGCATTTTTTAGGCCTTTTCCGTCTAATCTGGACAGGGTCCGGTCCCGTCAAGTCCGGATTAGCGAGACTATACTGTGTGTAGACATTTTCCCCAGTAAAATGTCTAGGCAAATGTTTCCTTTGTTAAGTAAATGATTCTTGTATATTTTTATTCATGCATAGGCTTAGTTATTTATACACATGAAGGTAAAGTAGGCTTAAGGTCAACCAACCACTTATGGGTTCCATTTCTTATCTTGTTTATTTATAGAATTAGAGTGTCTACTGTGACAGTAAGAAAAGTATTTAAAGTTTAAAGTATAATAATTCTATTGGTTTTAGATCGGGCAAAACATTTTGGACACTTTTTGGATTTCTTACCATGACTTATGTTTTCTGTGGAAGTCCTGACTAAATGGCTTTGTTTTACTTGTTATTCATTTCCGCAAATAGTGACATATAATTTCCGAATTTTACAAGTGTCATCTAAATTACATTTTTGCAGACCTTAGCCGTTGTAATTTAAATTAAGTTTTAACACCAGTATTCAAAGAAACAAGAACAAATCATTGTTCTCAGAAGTATGTTTTTTGCAGACATATGTTGGCGTTGTATATTAAATTGCATTTTATAAAATTAGCGCTGGTAATATTCGGACATCATTTTCTTTTGTGGACTTTCATCATTGTATTTTAAATAATATTTCAACAATGATAGTTCATAAAATTGTATTTGGGCATTGATTTTTTTCCGGACATTCACTGAGGTACTTAAATTATGTTTTATGACTGGTATTTCATACATTTTACCTAATTGTATTCGGGCTTTGTTATCTTTCTTGAAAACTCACTGTGGTATATTACATTTTGTTTTAATGCTGATATTTAACCTTTTCGGGACTGGCATTATGTTTACGCGACGAGTAAACTATCCGCACAGACTACGGTCACGTATACATGTTTTAGAACTTTAACGTTTGAGTACTGTCATCACATTAATGCTACTAATATAATTCTTTTACTGGCATGTGCTACAATCTATTAGCTTTAAATGAACTATTTCCACTATCGATAGGAGGTAGCTAACAGTAGAATAGAGAGAATAAAATCATGTTGCCAGACCGCGTTTACTAGGTTTTGTCGAAGCCTATTTTGAAAAATGTATTAGGAATATATGCTTTATCCAAACATGAAATTTGATTATAACAAATTGTAGAGAATAAATCATAGAATAGAACTGTAAACTTGAACATGTTAAAATAACCTTAATTTATAAACATATTTCACTTTGTTTCACTAAATTACAATGAGTAAAACAAACCTCTCTCTAGCGCTAGGCATACAAAGCCAGACGCATTGTCCCATTCTTGAAATAATCTTGTTTGAGCATGAGTTAGGATTTAGAGTAGCCTATATTAGTCCGGAAAAGGTTAATAAAATTACTACTAATTGTGTTGGGGGTGTTAATTTCTTCCATGGACATTCACTATTATATTTTAAATAATATATATTCATTGTTTAGCTTTAGAACTACTTTAATCAATTAACATACCTTAATTTTCAGTCAATAGTAGTACTTGTTTTTCAAAGTATGGCTACATGTTTCGCTGCCACAGGCAGCATCATCAGGCCAGCCAACAACACTAATACTAGTCCATTGTTTACATAAGCATCACATACATAACAACACAATAAACATAAATAATTGTGCAGAGATGGCACTTGTCAAAAATAAAAAATTAAAATTGTTTTTGTCCACAATACTTAGGCTACATGTTTCTTCACTGAGTTGTACTGGGAGACTGCTACCTCAGGTATTCCTTATCAGATTTGTACCTTTGGCCTTATTCTGAAGTTCAAAGATTAAGTCATATTTACAATTGGAAGTGAAATTTAATTTATCATTTAAAATGTTTGAAGGATTAAACTTTTGGTGCTTATAAATTTCCAATTCTTCCATTATGTTCAATTTGTGTCCTTTTCTCATTTTGTGCAATATGGTCAAGTTATTCTGTATATTGGTGTAATTGTGGCGGCTATCTATTAGATGTTCTGCATATGACGAATGGATTGAATCTATATTTCTGCTATTGGGTAAATGTTCCCAATAGCAATATTTTTTATTTTTGACAAGTGCCATCTCTGCACAATTATTTATGTTTATTGTGTTGTTATGTATGTGATCTTTATGTAAACAATGGACTAGTATTAGTGTTGTTGGCTGGCCTGATGATGCTGCCTGTGGCAGCGAAACATGTAGCCATACTTTGAAAAACAAGTACTACTATTGACTGAAAATTAAGGTATGTTAATTTAAATAATATTTTAACACTGATTTTATTAAATTGGACTAGGTTAATTGTATTTGGGCAACAATTTCTTATGCGGACATTCCTCCATGTATTTTAATAATGTTTCGACACTGGTGATTCATAGAATTTGCATGATTGATTGTATTTGGGCTCCTTATCAGATTTGTAGTAGACATCCTGTAAAATAGCCCAGGCCCAGTCTTCAGTAAACATATAGTTTCAACAACAAAGTTATAAATATCTTACATATTTTTCACTTTGTTGAAAAAATATTGTTAGGATTCAAAATAAATTGCTAAAAATCTTTGGCAAAATTCAAAGCTGGCAAGTCTGCATTGTGTATTGGTAGGTTATGAATGATACTACATTGCAGTGTGTTTATGTAATAAGCAACACTGTTTTGGTTATGCTTTTGTTCTGGGTTTTGAATTTGATAGTTTCGTTAAGTGAATAATAAGTTATTCTTATATTCTTTCTTAGTTTACTTTAATGTTAGCTTAGCAATGGCTTTAGAAGTTTTGAAACATTGTAAAATCGATAGTGAAAATATCCAATATGCTAGAGCAATATTTTGTATAGTGTTTTAATAGCATTTTTTTTATAATGATGTTTCATTTTAATATTTTCTGCTTTTGATAAAGTGAAATGTATTTATTATTTGATTCCTCTATTTACAATATAAGTATTTAGTGCTACTGTATTCTCTTTGTGAATAAGTTGTAGGATATAACAATTATTTGAAAGCCAGTTATAGAACAATTATAGTAAGGCCTACAATAATGTATTATGAAAACATTTATCAATTACTAATTTTTTTCAGTTTTCTTACTAACCCTACAACTGTTCATGCAAATTTTTTGCAATGCCAAGCCATTTTGGTGCTTGTGCAAACATATTTTAAAAATTCGCCAAGTATAGTAATTATAAACCATTCCAAAAGTGTTCCATAGCTTTTTTGTAGAGAAAGGTTCAAATAATTCATATATGTCAGTGAAAAATTTATTGTAGCTCAAGAAACAAAAAATGTTCAGTAACGAAAGGAAAAAATTATACTTTAGGCCTACATAAAGAGTAGTAAAAATTGTTTGTAATTTTTTTCAAAGTGTAAAAATGTTTTGTAATTTAGTTCTAAATAGAACTGTATAAAAATACATATCAATTTCAAATTTATTATTTTGAGAACACCAGTTTTTATGTTCCTACTACAAGACTGCTAACAAAACTAGGCCTAGTTTGAATAGTAATTTAGGAATATATGCTTCGCCCAAAAATGAAATATTATAACAAAGTGTAGAGAATAAATCAAAGAATTGAACTGCATAATTGTTATTATTGTTTCATAACAGTATTTGAATTAGCTTTACTTGAATCACAAAATGAGATCAAATAAATCAAACGAATCCTATACGAGGGACGTGTTAAAAGCCGTTGAAACTGCCACTTTGAGATCGTGGGAAAGTCGAGATTTGAATTTCCCACTTGTCAATATTTCTCAGCACTGTACGAACAAAACCGGTTCAGTGAGTAAATATGGTTTTTTTTACACGAAACAAAAGATTGAGCTTTGGTCTAACTTTGAATTGTAAGAGATATCTCGAATGCAAAATGTGCTGTTTTATTGGTTGAAAACTGTTCAATTGCAAGGGTTTACAGAAACCTTTATATTTTCGAAACTATAAGAGTGACGTCTGATTGGAAGGCAGTTTTAGAAGATTTTTAGTGGGTGAAATATGCAATAAAAGTTGAGTTGTCACAGACTACTAAACTCACTACTGCGGTGAGCTGAGTCCACTCAACTTAAGTGGTCTAACAGTTGTTAAGTCTCATTTTTTCAAATATCCATCCAAAAACCTTCATATACAAATTGTTAGATATTTATCTATCGAAAATATTAATTTTTTATAGATTTATTTATTATTTTTTACTACGCCGGATATCGGAGGTTTCAGATATGAGAGGTCCGGATTAGAGAGGTTTTACTGTACTTTTACTTTTGGTTATATACTATTTTTGATATGTTAAAACTTTTATATTACGATTTTTAAATGAGTCAAGCCAACGTACACCTTGCTCTTCTTACTTTCAAACTCCGACTGACAGCCTTCTCTCTTTCCAGAATCTTAGTCGGTTTTGTCAAGTACACACTTTTGACCTTTGGTAATATCTACACTGTTCTTTTCAATTTTCTTTAATACTTATTAATTAACCTGTACTTTTATATTAAGATAACTTTATCATTTACATCTATTTTAGGGATTGGTCGATACTAAATTTTTTGATACTGATACTGATACCCTCAGTTTCCCTCGTCTCCTCTTCTTTATCTTCTTCCTTCCTCCGCGATAGTTGGCCTCCCCCAGAATCCGAGAGGCCTGCCTCCGAAGAGGGTGGACTAGCCGAGCTATTTTAGGGATTGGTCGATACCAAAATTTTTGATACTGATACGTCGAAAAATCTATTCCCGATTCTGATACCTATGTTGAAACTTTCCAGTTTAACAGAAAATAATTTCAAAGTTCAAACAGAACTTTAGAGGAATGTACATTTCCTCTGGTGCGCAATTAGTGAGCTTTACAGTAGCGAAATCCCATCAAAGGATTCTACTGACACTGTTGCTGAAACTGATTCTGATTCAGATTACTAAGGTAAATAACACTTTCCGACTCTAAACTTTGTTGTTTTTAGTTATAGGAATGCCTATTCTAACATGTGTCATCATATGAAAAAGTTTGTAGTTGAGGCCACTATACCGAACAATTACCTATTTATATTTATGAAGAAGCAAAATCGCAAAAATTTAAAAAAAAAACAAGCCACAAATTATTATTTTAAGATACAATAGGGGTAATAGAATAAAATTTATTGGTTTACAAATTTTGTTCTACTATAACTTTACTTTTTTTTACAGATTTTTGCTGAATTTAGTGTAAGAACATTTTAAAGATTATACTAATTTAAAAGGTATTTTTTTTAAAGATATGACATAAAATATGAATCATATTAGTTAGTGAAATACGGGGTGTTTCAAAAAGTACTTTACAACTTTAAGAAATCATATTAATTTATTGAGAGAACCTACAGAGGTGATGGTAGTGTCAATTTGTAGGGAAACACATCAAGTTTTGACTCACATAGTTGCTAGTGCCGAATCGCACCGTCACGATCGCTGGCGGCAGTTGCATCAAAGATGGCTGCCTTCACTGGACCCGAGCGTGCTTTCTGTGTGTTTTGGTTCGAAGAATCAAAGTCGGCGACAACAATTCAGCGTAATTTCCGTACCAAGTACGCTAAAGGTCATCCTAGTAGGTCGACAATTTATGAGTGACATAAATGTTTTGTAGAAACAGGGTGTTCGGTAAGACATAAGAAATCACCAGGTAGTCCAAGCACATCTGACGAAGTCGTTGAACAAGTGAGACAGCCCTATGAAATCGACACGGCGTGCACCTCGCGAGCTGCAAGTCCCACGCATGACTGTTTGGCGAATGTTGAAAAACCGTTCCAATTTACGATTTTACAACCAATAAAGTACACTGATAAGATTCGTAAGAACTTCTGCGCGGATATGTTAAATCGAGTGGATGAGGATGAACATTTCTTGGACAACATAATCTTTTCTGACGAGTTGACTTTTCACTTAGGTGGCGAGGTTAACACACATAACTGTACGATTTGGAGCAATGAAAATCCACATCAAACATTGCAACATGTTCGTGATATCCCTAAACTTAACGTTGTTTGTGCATTGAGCAAGAACAAAATTTTCAGCCCCTTTTTTATTCCAAGAGAGAACCATCAACGGGATAGTGTACCTGGACGTGTTACAACAATTTTTTATGCCACAGATCATGAGGATGACAAAGAACGCAATATTTATTTCATGCAAGATGGCGCACCACCTCACTACCTTACTGATGTTCGAGATTATCTGAATGACCGCTTTCCAGGTCAATGGATTGGCCGTGATGCGCCAATTGCATGGCCCCCATGTTCTCAAATCTTGACATCGTTAGATTTTTTCTTATGGGGATTCATCAAGAATGTACCTCCTTTGCCGGCTTCTCTACCTGAGCTTAGAGCGAGAATTTATGCCGCCGCTGAGCAAGTTACTCCTGCAATGCTACAGCGAGTTTGGGAGGAAATTGACTACCGATGGGATGTGTGCAGGATCACCAACGGAAGCCAAATAGAGCATCTTTAGTTTAAGGTAAAAAAACTTGATGTGTTTCCCTACAAATTGACACTACAATCACCTCTGTATTTTCTATGAATAAATTAATATGATTTTTCAAAGTTGTAAAGTACTTTTTGAAACAACCTGTATAATTGTTGAATGGCTATTTGGACAAATATTTTTTAATTTAAGTTTGTAAGTTTTTTATACCATTAATACCCTCAACAATTCAAATAAAATCTCAAAAACATAGTTTTCTTTATGATTTCTTTTTGGAGGGTTGATGATCATCAACCCAAATCACTGGCAACACTACATTGCGGAGAATTTAAAATGTAACTAACTCTAAAAGACTGAGCTATCACTGCTTCCTCCTTCAGCAAATATTTACCCTACGCTTTGATTAGCATATAGAAATTCTTATAAAAAACATGATAGGTCTATATTCTATGATTTGTAGGCTACATAATTTTAAGTTCTTACTGGAAGATGATTATCATGTATTTTTTGTAATGTCCTCTTCCGTAGTGGTAAGGTAGGCTATATATTGAGATAAGGCGAAAGCTATCGTCATCCTATTCTCCTGTTTTTCTGTTGATTTCTGTTTCTGCAACTCTTTTCGTGAACTGAAAAACTCAGTTATAGGACCTTCCTTTCTATCTCGTCTTGCTTGAATTCAAACAATCATAGTGTCTCTCTGAAACAGAAAACATATTTAATGTAAAAACTGAATGACTCAGGAATGTAATTTAACCAATTATACAGTATTTTAAAACTAAAAGTTATTTAGGCCTATTAAGTAAGGAAACATAGATAATTGGAATAATAGGCTATAGGCCAGGGGTGTCAAACTCAATTTTGCAGAGGGCCATATATTAAATTTAGAATGTGTAGGCGGGCCAGATTTAAATTTAAAAAATGTACTGAATTATTATAACATTTTATTTATTTCAGATTTTACGGTTGTTAAAAATCATATCAAAGTTATAAAAGAGGGTAATTATTTTGAGCTCGAAGATCCAGATACCTGACTTCTCTTGTTTTTGACAAGCTCATATTGATGTCAGGTATCATATTCGTTGTAATTATTTTAAGAATTGATTGGAGATGTTCATTCGTAAGTCTTGTGCGATGTTTGTTCTTATTTATTTACATTACGGAAAACATCTGCTCACATAAATAAATACTACCAAACATGCACAGAATGCGTGCTGCATGCTTTTTTATTTCCGGGTAGTTATCCAAACTCTTGAAATATTGTGTAGGGCCTATAAAATGTAAGAGCATTAACCTCTTTAAATTTTTCTTTCAAAATACTGTTCGATTGAAGATCTATCAACTTTATTTGCAAATGAACTGGTGCCTCTGAAGCTTCAAAATTGAATGGATTGTTGAAAATTGGGAATTCCATTTCATTCATTTTGTGGAAGTCTTCAAAACGATTGTTGAATTCCGTGATCAGATTTTGCAGAAGTTGAGAATATTGATCCAATTTCTTTTTGGTTCACTGCGCCAAATGATTTTAAATGAGGGAAATGATCAGGGGTTTACTCGTAATTTTTCCAGTACCGGAACGCTGTCGGATGTGACGGAAAGGGGATTTGGGAAATTTTTGAAATTTTCACTTCTAAAACACCTACTTTACGTATATTTGGTGAGTTTAAGAGTGCAGATAGTATGCTTACTTTTATAAGAAAAGTAGGCATGTATATGTAACTATTTTTGTACTTGTGTACAGCATATAGCAAATGTTAGAAACACATACTATTTTAAGCAAATACTTGGTAAAATGTCTCTCATTTAGTGAATAGCCTTTATCAGAAATTTAAATCCTCGATAAAAAACTGTAAACCTAAACACATTTTATGTATATCAAGAAATAACTTTTCTTATACAAGAACAATTAAACACAAGTAAGCTTATCAAGAGAACACAACACAGGTGCTTGTTAGTGAATTATACAACACTCAAAACTCACAAAACTAAACAATATCACAATGTCAACATCAATGCGACCAGGCTCTTTTTAGTTTTTGGCTGTTCGAGAGAGGTAGCATGTACTGGGCGCAAGCGCGCACGAGCCCAGGTGCAGTCGTATGTTGCATGTCGCTGTATACAGACAACGCAAGCAGACAACCTGCTAAATGAATGTGTTCAGGTACCTTCATTGAAATATTTTCCTTCTTTGTATTTGTGTCAGCGTTTGTCAGTGTACAGCCACTGTTTGTATGAATTCCGTGTTGTGCTCTCATTTGGGATATTTATTTTTTAATTTATTGATCGTGAAATTAAATGAGTTATTCGATAAGTATTAATCACTAAATGTGGTCCAAATTATATCATGTTTGATCTTATTTTGATTACAATAATCTCATCAATATGTTATAAACTTTTTTATGCCGAAAAAGTTAATAATATAAAAGTTTAAGCATCGCTGGTTTTTAAACTTTTCCGCCGCCTCGACTCTGAATCATCGGTCTCTTATTTGCAGTCATTCGCAGAGCTCGTCGAACATCAAAGGCGGGCCGCGAGGCTGGCAAAGGGTGTCTGGTGCTCCCAAGTTGTTCCAATTCGATTCCGAGCTGAGGAACAATGTGTACTTTAGCTGAGACTTTACTGTAGTTGGCTCGCATAGTCGCAACAAACTGTAGTGTGGTGCTATCTTGAGGTTTTTCGATTGGCGATTGGCGGACGTAAAATTATGAACCGAGTGTTGAATGAGTGGATAGTCCAGTGCAACGTTAAAACAAAAATTAATAAAAAGCAGTACCGGAACGCCCCGGTACCAGTAAACCCCTGGAAATGATCCAAAGTTAGATTTTTTACCTGTTTTTCCCACAGCCTCAACTTTGTTTCAAAGTCTGAATACATGAATACATTTGAGTGACAATCAGATTTTTACCCTGTAACTTTACATTCAGATCAGTCAAGTGTTTATTCATATCTACCAGAAAGGCACAATCAACCCACCAGTCATTATCATAATCAATTGGGTTGCCTTTTTCTAACATGAAAGCTTGAATAGGGTCACGTAATGCAAAAATATTTCTAAAACTACTCCTCGACTGAGCCAACGAACTTCGGTGAAATAGGCTAAGGGACATCAGAAATTTTTCTGTCCAAATCTTGTGAAAACTGCCTGAACTGTCGTTGATTTAGTCCTCTGCTCCTTACAAAATTTACTATTTTAATTATAGGTTGCATGACATGGTCCATTTTTAAATGTTTGGATGCCAATGATTCCTGATGAATTATACAGTGAAATCCCACAAAATTCCCTGATGTTTTCTGTTTTAATTTAGTTACAACGCCCGAATGTTTGCCAGCCATGTGTCTGCTAGAACCTATTTTCTATTGTTTGTTTGGCGCCTAGAAAATGGAGTGGGGCATTTAGAAGAAATGCATGTTATGTAACGGAAACGAAATTGCCTATACGGGTGTAAAAGCTTTGAACAAAAAAGAGATAGAGAGAGGTATTAAATAGCAGTAACAGATTTGTCTATTAAGTAAAATTAACTAAGACCCTCTCGCTTGTCTAGGCACGCACTGCCTTTGAAATTACTTATAAATGTAGTGTGCGCATTTTAAAACTTCCGTAGAGGGATCGAGTGAAGTCTAAAACCTCTAAAAACATGATTCTTCTTTCTGTGACACATTGCGATCTCGGGCCATATCTTTGACACCCCTGCTATAGGCCTAATCAATTTGAGACCATAAAAACAGGAACACACAATTTTCACTTTATAAAACTCTATAATTGGCCTACATAAATAATTTTAAACAATGTTAAGTTCTGCATTAAGAAAAATAAATACACACAATTTTCACATAATAAAATTCGGTGCAAGTTTTTTATTCGACCCCAGGCTAACCTATGGCTACAGAAATGCAAGAATAATAATTTAAAAAATAGCCTAAAGGTTATAACCTATAGTATTTAGTCACAGTATGTTTACCTTTATTCAACATTTAACAGTAGAATGTAAAACAACGTCGTTGTCTGAAAAATATTAGGCTAGGGTCGAATAGTAAACTTACGCCAAAAATTGTATAATAGGCCTACATAAATACTTTACAACAGTGTTAAGTACTGCATTAAGAAAAATACATACAGGTAGGCCTAAGTTATTGAAGTTTAATCACAAGTTGTTCCTGGGACATGTTATGCAGACACTTTGGGAATTAGGAAGTAGAGTTTGACATCTCTTGTAAAAATATTAGTGAGTGATAATGGGATATTAAGACCAGGTTAATGCATATTGTTTTTCTTTGTTACTACTCTGTAAAATGTTTACTTTAAAAATAATATAACACAACATAACATAACAAACACATAACATATAACATAGGCAAAAAATCTTAGATATTTTAATTTTAGTCACGAAAATGTATTCTAGAATTGAATTTGAAATATTCAAAACTAAATTGAATGATTTAGATAGTGATAAATTGAATGAAATAGGCCTACTATAAAGTTTGGTTTTTAAAGTGATATTAACACTTTACTAAGCTGATATTATTTAGAGTCATGATTGTTTCAAATAATAGGTCTGACCATATCAACCATAAATATATTTATTTCTTCAGATAGTAGGCCTAGCTGCCAATATTATTTAGGTTGTAGGCCTAGACATAAGTATAAAAAAACAAAGGAAAAGAATCTACGATTATTATAATAATTCTTAAAACTGCACCTTTATATTGGCCGGTAACTCAAACTGCTTTGCCACTTGCTGAGCGCTGAAGTTTCCTGTAGGGTATTTTTTTTTCTTTTTTCTTGATGCCTATTATTATAGGCGGGCTTGGAGTTCCATGTAGCCCTTATACTTTTTTCTATTTCTAGCACTTTTATAACACAAATCACTGATTGTTCTTCTTTTTTTTTTATTTTATATATCTTTATATATATATATATAGCACTATGGATTAGGGAATATTGTATGTGATATGGGATTTTCTTCTCACCAGAGGTCCTTCTGGTATTCCTAAACTACAGTGACTAGATAGAGTGACTCTTGGTATTATTATCTCTGAGTGACTCTATAATCTAGTCACTGTATCCTAAACCGAAAAGGATGCGGACCATGGATATATGCACCTCGAGCCAGGTTAGTACATATATGTTTACTGTATCTTGTTCATACTTTATCTTTTTATACTTATGTATTATTTAAATTGGAATTTTTGCTGCTATTATCATATCAATTATTTCTAGAATTGTATTAGGATTATTTTGTTTTAGTATATCTATTAGGAGAAAAGGGGCTTCCAATTTTCTTCTCTTAATTTATTATATAAATTGTTCCTGAACATTTCATAATTAGGGCAGTCGAAAATGACGTGTTGTATCGTCTCCTGTTCATTCTTTGTACATTTTAGACAGTTGGGTGGAAAATATTTTTTCATTTTATATAAAGTGTTATTTGTATTAGCATGTCCTATCCTTAGCCTACATATATTGTGATTATATCTGTCCTATTTAGTTTCGCGTTTTTAAACCAGGGTATTTTATTGTGGTTTCCGTTTATTTGTTTGTACCATATTGCTTTATTCGACTCTTTATAATTACTGTTGATATTATCTATATATATTTTTTAATATATGATATATAGTCATTTATCGGGACTAATAGATTTTGAACTAAATCATGATTTTGGATTGCTTCTCGAGCTAATTTATCATCTTTTTCATTATGTTTTATTCCTATGTGACCTGGAACCTATTGTAACACAATGTTTTTATTTCTTTCTATTATCTCTGCTATTATATTAAATGTTAGGTCAGTATAATCCCCTTTCGTATATGTACTTTGAATTTCGGTAATTGTGGCTTGAGAGTCTGAGCATATAATACTGTTTTCGTAGTGTGTAATTTCAATCTGTTGTATCGCTTTAAATATAGCATACATATCAGCAGTATAACTATAGAAGCAATTGAATTAATATTTAAAAGTAGTCTACCTAGACACTATCTTCACAGAGACTAGGTAGGTTTTAAAGAGCACAGAGTTAATACAACAGAAGGTTTTGTTTACATTTTCGGCTTTTGTAGCTTGCTTGTAGTGCTTGTACTTTGTAAGGGGACAAATAAATAAAACACAAAACCGCTTTTAATAGAGACTAGAGAGAGACAAAGAAAATGCCGGGTGCAATTTTAGAAAATTTAAGTGGTAAAAAACTGAGCATACTTGTGTCTCTTTTATTAATTTGCCAAGTAATTTGCTTTCTAATTGGAGGTCTCATTGGTAAGTTTAATTTGAATCATATCTAATAGTGATATTTTACATTGTGGGTATCAGTTGATTTTGCATGCCTACAAAGTCTGTAGAGATTACATTGCTTTAATTTAGTTTTGTTAATGTTATTCTTTATTTGAGCCCATATATATAGCCTACCTATATATTTGTAACTTGGAAACAAGTGCTGCAGACCCAAGTTAATTAATCACAAATGTCTCTTTGTACCAAAATATTCTCATGTAACTTAAGTCAATAACAATCTTAGATTCAAGACCTTAGTAAGAGTGGGTTTCAGGCCTAGAACTTTCAGAATTGTGAAAAGGATTAGTTATTCCTAATTGTGTCGCAATACAGTAAATCACAATTTGTTGAAATGGAATCAGCTGATGAATTTTTTTACAAAAAAGTAGGGCTTCCAACCCATGTATTTTGTTAAAGTTTAATCAACATAAGTGTATATTATTTATATATCATAAAGAATTAATACCAGTAGCGAGAGTTTAGGCCTACTATGTTCAAGGCGATAGGTAACTGTGTTCAAGCCTCTTATAGATTTCACACAAACAGTAGAGTTTAAGTTAGTCTAGGCTAGGTTTTTATATATATAAATATATATATTCAAGAAAATGAATTTTATATGTTTTTGATTATATTTGCGACAAGTTACCATGATGAAAAATAATATGTAGCTTAGAAGGTCACAAAAATTAGAGTTCAAGCTGTAGGTTTTATACACATATTTTAATGAAAAGGAATTAGGTTCTAGTAGATGACGTGGTGACCACAGGTTTTAATACAATTACACTAAATTTAATTTTTTCCTTTATATATAATGAAATTAGACACTTCACTGATCACGGAAAATCAATTATAAACAATCTAAAACAAATACTACATAACAAATTACCAAACCAAAAGTCGCTTTAGGATTTACCATACACAATTTCCAGTCATTTTTATTAAACGATCTAACTGATCTAACAGAGTTGCCAGATCTGTTGCGACTAGAAAATATGTAGTAAGCAGTGCTATATAATATATATATGTTTAGAAATTAAAATCCTTTTTAGCAAACTATGAAGTGTTAAAAACTTATATAATATATGTTTACATACTAGAAACATACTGAGACTAGATACTGTACCGTAAGTTAAAACTTCAGGCTCTTTCATTTATATACATGTAAGTTATGTTTAGAACTTAAAAAAACCTTTTTTAGCAAACTAAGAAGTGTTACAAACTTATATAAGTTTACATAGAAACCTACTGAGACTAGAGACTGTTAGTTAGAACTCTGGTTATTTTTTTAAATATACATAAGTTATATGTTCAATGTGACAACGTTACTGTATTCAACTCTAATCAACTCTATGCCATCCATTATTTTAGCATTTAATGTTATTTAATATGGTTTATTGTTATTGTTTTCAAAGTAAACGTCGTGGAAATTTTTTTAGCAAATTCACATACATTTTCGTGAGTTCTTTCATTAATTTTGTTTAGTCAACTTATTGTTACCTTTTTTGGTTTTTATTAAGTGATTTGATTCTTTTATTTAGTGTAAAAACATCAAAAATGACTGAAGTTAAGCTCTATATTTTCAAGTTTTATTTTCTTGTATTTTCTATAATATTTATTTCCCGAGGATATTTTTTGTGTTTTTACAGTCCGTTTAATGTGTTCTTTCATAATATGAAATGTTTTTGAAAAACCTCTGGTCAACACGTTTTCTATTTTTACCAGGAATTATATAACAGCCTATTGTTTTACATAGTAATGCCGGTAGGTAAGTGTGTGTTTAGGCTTACAATTTTTGGCGAAAGTATATATCCACACTCCAGCTGATTTGAAGGTTAGGTTGCTAACTTATGGATTCGGAAATGAAAGCATTAAAAAAAGTAGCCTGAAATTCTAACTTACAGTCTCTAGTCACAGTATGTTTCCACATTGTTAACATATAAGTTCCTAACATTAATTAAGTTGTTTTGCATAGGAACAGAAATATTAGCTGGAGTGTGGACGTATACTTTTGCCCAATTTTTTTACGTGCATAGGCTTAGAATCTACTACTATACCGGAAGCAGTAGATAACTCTGTTTAGGTTTATACTTTTCCGAACTTTTAGAATACCACTAGGCTCTAGTATGTTGAAATAGCAACAGCTGAAGACTTTTTAAAGAAAGTAAGCAGTGCTAACAACTTGCATGTGTTTTTTACAAACAGGAAACATACTGGGACTAGAGTTACTATAGACTGTAAGTTAGTTTAGGTTTTTTTTAGATGTAACCCAGCCCTAATAAAAGAAGTAGTGGTATTCTAAAATTTTACTTACCCTTTAATATGATTATTTATAATGTTATTAATATAAACATTAAATATGATTAAATGTTTCTATTTAAATTAAATATGTTTCCTCCCTTTTATTTTAAAGAAAATAATAACCCTCCCTTGATATAAAATTCAAAAGAAACCCCCTCCCCATTATTATTAATGGATACAAAAATTGGTTTATCAATTAAAATTTGTCATTACTAAAGATGCATACATGTTGAATTAAAATACAAGCTTATAGATATCATATTTGTATGCTTTGTTACTTAAATTATGCCAATAAGTTTTCTTTTTTAAATATAATATTAATTGGATTTGTTGTTGGATAAATAAAAAAATAAATTTAGCTTTATAATAATTTGTGATGTCACCTTTATAATAAATAAATATATAAAAAAAAAAATTATTTTAGAAGAAAGACTCTTTGGGTCTGGTATGTTGAAAATTTGCTAGCTCTCCACCGTAAATAATTAGTTACTATTATATTTACAAAAACATAGAATAACATAAAATATAGAAATTTGAACCTTTAAGAGTTGTTATTTGTTAAACTATTCGCTGCAGACGAATAGTTTATTTTAAACGGTAACCAAGTTTTAAAAATCACTGATTTTAAAGTCGAGTTGAATGAGTTGACAATGACTGAGTAAATTGAACGGTTTAATCTATTTTTGAAGTGTTTGCCCATATGTACTACATTAGAAGTTTAGCTTGAAAACTATGATTAGTGGGTAACTTGCATCAGTTAAGTTCTTATAATTGCCAAAAGAAACAAATAAACAGCTTTAATATTTAGCATTTTAATGACAACAACTAGTTGCAATTTGCTTTGTTTCAAAGACATGTTTAAAGTTCCATGTGCTTGCATTAGCATATGCTTTCTTTTAGCAAACTTCTGCCTTTGGATTTTTAATTAAAACTGTTCAATTAAAAATATTCCATTTGAATAATTAGCAAGTCTACAATTCACTATTTAAATTGTTCTACATTAAATTAGTAGTTGAATCAAGTTAGGCTGTTCAAGTTTTAGTTTGACACAAGACAATAGGCTACCTAAAGGTTATTTATCTAGGGACGCGGGAGCGTCCCGCCCGCAAGAAAATCGAGAACGAGATGGCGACCAAGAACACTGTTTACGTGACAGTACAAGTACGGGTTTTCACCCTCCCCTACCTCGACCCCCCGTGGGCCAATGATGTTGATTTTTCGTACACCGATTCTCAAGGGGCCCCTGAGGACTTGTACAAAATTTTAATTTTAGGGACCATCAGATCACGGAGCTATGGAAAGTATAAAAATCGTTGTTTTTAAAGTTTTTCTACTTCTTGTTCTTTGGCAGGGCTACAGCCTCACAAACTTAACGGATCGAGCTTAGATTTTGCACACACATTCGTTATGCTCCAACGAAGTGCCTTTTGTGCAACTTGTCCCCCTTCCCCAAAACAGGGGGGTACGGGTTTCCCCCCCTTTTTCTGGGGATCACTGGTATTGATTTTTTGTATAGGCCTACCCATTTTCGAAGTGCTCTTGAGGACGTTTACCAAATTTTAACTCTTGGGACCATCAGATGTCGAAGTTATGAATGTTTGAAAATCGCTATTTTAAAAATGTTTCTACTCCTTGTTTTCGACGGGTTTACAGCCTCACAGAAATAACTGATCGAGATTAGATTTTGCACATTCGATATTCTCCAAGGAACTGCATTTTGTGCAATTTAAACTTCATCCGCTCTAAAATGAGGGGTTAGTTTTTAGGAGTTGGTTAGAAAGGGTCAAGATTTTGTCAGAGTTGTTCAATGGGGGACCCCTGAAAAAGTGGTAAAAATTTACACCCGATAGGCTATGTTCAGTAAAGGCCAGTTATTTACTGTTTCAAAACGCTGAAAATGATTAGAGAATGGTTTATTATTTCTTAAAAATGTTTTTTGTGCATAATTAAAAAAATACTCAGTTAATTCAATTGGGAAATTAGGTCACGTATTTCCTCATTATCATTATTTCAGTTCAGTTGAACTATTTTTTACTGATTCTAAATTCAAAAACACTATGCCTAATTGTTAAATTTTAATAAAACAGCTGATTTAACCCATCATCTGTAATACTTAAACAAAACCCAGCTTAGATTATACTTTGGGGTTATGTTTACAAATTCAATCATTATAATTTCTTGTGAAGTTGATATTTTTAAAATATGAGTTATAGAACTATTGTATGCTATAATACGTTATAAGATTTGCTTTGAAGTTATAAACTGTGTATAACTACAACCTTTTGAGATCAATATATTCGTTAATACAAATTTTAAGAAGTACCTATTCGTTTAACTTCGGAAACATTCTTACATCTTCGTATAACATATAAGCATTTTTCATTATTAATTTTTTCATTATATTAAAGAGAATTTAAAAAATTGTAATAAATAAAGATCTATTATACAAAGCTAAAATGAATTACTTTAGGCCTAGGGTGCTTCATCAATTTTAAGGTCTATTTTAGGTTTACCGATTTGGAACAGAAATATTTAGGTATTATTTACTTACTTAGTATTTATTTAGGTACTTATTTTTATTTTTGATATTTTTTTCAAATAATCATTTACTATAAATACTCTTTAAAACTGATTAAAGTAACCAATGTCCCGGTTTTTATTTAATTAATTCTTGTTTATGTACCTATGTTTAATATTCTATCTACAAAATGTACTAAGTTTATATATCTTAGATTTCATTCCTGTAGCTTTGTTAGTACCTATAATCTCTGAAGCCAAGTACTCAGATGATTTATGGCCTTACTTTTGTTGAAATCGCTATAAAGAGTTGGACATTATAAATGCTGATTACTTTTTGTAAACTAAATGCAGTAATGTTTGTACTGTATCCATGATGATGAATTACTTGATGGACTAACATATTTCTTTAATTTTCTGAATGAACAAATGAGTTTTAGGATCTTCCTTTAGGTGAAAAGTGGATAACATTTTTTAGTATTTGAAAACTAACAAAATTCCACACAAAAACATAAGGAAGTTATCCCGGTTGATCATGTGTCTACCTACCTCAAATGCTTCTGTTTTGATGATATTTTCTTCAGTTAATTTAATCTGGACAATTCAGAAATCGAGAATCAAAGTAGATAATGTTAAACTTTAGAAAGTTTAAGTAAAAATGAAAATAATTTAAAGCTGATTCACTTTTCAAACAAATATTGTTTAAACAAAATTAATAATAGTTTATTACTTGTATATTCAATCACATTCCCTAATAAAAATTTGAACTAGCACTAGTACCAGCTATTTTAGCTATTTCTTCTAGAATGTCCTTGAATCATCTTGAAAATTCTGGTCACACTACTAATGTTTCCTTTCGCTCACTACGGTACCATTGGAAACTCAAACACAAGTTGCAAAATTGCCGTCATTCCTATTCTATGGGCCATTGTTCTCCCCTACTTTACAAGTCTAACTGGCAAGAGTTAAAGATGTTATAAAGACAGTAACAATAATAGTATGTACTAACATAATCATATTTTTTAATAAGATGCACACTTTTTAAAAGCTAGCTGTATAGAGTTATAGAAATGTAGTAGTTTTTTCTTTGATATTAGTATTGAAAAATACTCTTTGAAAAATTGTTGTTCTTATTCCAAAACGCTGATTGTAATAAAATGCTGTAATAATTTTTTTTTTTTAGCACCCACACCATCAAATGCAGACAGTATTTTGGCGACAAAATGCTTAGATCCTGGCAACAACAGTGACACATGGTTTTATGTTAGAGGAAAAGGAAGCTGTAAAACTTTGAGTTTACACAAATATGGTTCAGACTATCATCTAAGTTTAGCGAATCAGATTGTATTTGCATTTCAGGTAAATTAACTGTATTACTGTATAAAGTAGTGTTGAGTTGTTACAGTGGAACCTCGATAGTCCGAACTAATTGGGATCGTAGGTTGTTCGGATTATCAAACATATATAAATGTGGCTAATTATACAAATACATAAATTTAATGTATTCGTATGGAGCCTATATATAATAAAATGCGTACAAAATAATGTATAGTACCTACACTAAATGACAAAGAAAATTTTCCATCTTATTAGATCATACTGTATGTATTTACTGTACATTTAACGGGTTTCAAGTGGATAAATATGTAATAAGTAATGCGTTATGTACTATTTGTAAGTTCGGATTATCTGACGTTCGGATTACCGAGATTTAGATTACCGAGGTTCAGATTATCGAGGTTCTACTCTATAAATCAATATATTTCATAAATATTTATCAATGTTCAGATAACATTTTCATAAAATAAATTTTGTCTATATCAGTTATTCCTAAACTCAAATTATGACCTATATTCATGTAACAAGGTGGAACTGTAGTTGAAAGGTTAGCATACCCGACCTTCTCAGCTTGAGGTATCTGGATCGACACAAGTAAGAAAGAACCTACCAAAGGGTACTTCCTTAAATGCTTTATCTGCCAGTTCATTAAGGTCTGATTTGACAACAAATTTAAAGCCATTTAAAGGAGTATTTTATAGCTGTCAAAATCAGATTTGAGTAAATATTCTTAGGGCTACTAATCCAATAAGTATGTTAGATTTTGTATCATACATAATGATAAATCTTCTATTGATGTTTTTTTATCGATGTAGGATAGGTAAGATTAATTTTCTATATAAACAGAGTGCAATTTATGTTTGTAATTATGGATTTGACTTATTCCTCAAATGGAAAGAAATCATTGTAATTCAATTGAAAATTTAGATGAAGAACATTTAAATTGGAGTTAAATATTGGGCTTGGAATATTTAAACAAATTCATAGGGTAAACATCTTTATTCAGTCAAAAAAATTTGAAAAGTGCTTATTTACAGAAAAGTCTTATATCACTTAATAAAAAAACATAATTCAGTGAATGTTACAATGTAGCATTAGTTTTTATTCACAATGTGGTGATTGTAATTACATACAGTAAAGCTCTGAATGCGGTGCAGATTATCTGCAAGCGCCACGAAAACAAAAATTTAATTACAAACCTCAAAACAACCAATTTTAATTTTTAATTCAAGCCAACAAATAGGCAAATAAAATAGGCCCTAAGTGCGAAGGTCAAAAATTATATTGTACTGACAAGATTATTGTGTTTTGCACATGGCTTTCACATTCTCTGATCACTAACCTTGACCACCAGAGCGGGCGAGTGTATCGGTTAACTCTGTAAAGTTCACTAACCTTCCCCCTCTACATATTCTCTCGGTCTGCCAGTGGTCTCAGTTTGTTGTATGCGTGCATAGTATGGCTGAAAAATGAAAGAAGATTGTTAACGATTGCACAAGAACTTAAAATGATTTCTAAAATAAAAAATGGCGCTTCAAGGAAGTAGATGTGTTTGGATTACGGGATAAACTTGAAATGATTTGTAAAATAGGAAATGGCGCTTCAAGCAAGCAGATGTGTTCGGATTACGGGATCGGGGAAACAACAATGCAAGACGTTTTAAAGCAAAAAGATAAACTGTTGGCATTTACATCAGTGTTGAACAGTGCTTCTGGGATGAAAACAGGAAAAACAATGAAGGAATCCACCTACAATGAACTTGACTTGACATTAACGGAGTGGTTAGCTCAGGTGCGAAGTGAAGGCACTCCGTGTCTGGTCCTACCATTGCAGCTGAAGCTAAAATCTTTTTTGATTTGCTAGGTCTGGAAGGAAATTTTAATGCGTCATCTGGTTGGTTACATATTTTTAAGAAACGCCATGTAGTTAGAGAGATTGCTCTATACGGAGAGAAGCTGAGTGGTGATCAACCAGCAGCTGATTAATTGACACCGTATCTTCACACACCCAGCTACAAGAGTACAGTTGACTCTTGATTGTCCGACAGGTATGGGACCGAGAGGGTGTCGGATTACCGAAAGTGTCTGGATTATCGAAAGTGATTTTTTAAATGTCCAAAATTAGCAGTAAGTTATGGGAATTGCTTAAATTTTCGTATGTAAAACCATTTAGGACAGTTGGCTAATAAATCAATTAATTTTACCTTGTGAGCACAAAGGAGTCATGAAAAAATATATGTACATGTACAGAATAAAAAACATTAATTTTTTATTACAAAATGAAATCATGCACCCAGTACAGTTTACATGTCGAGGTTTTACTTGCACCACAATATCTTTTAATGATTTCCCATTTATCAGATGAATTTAATGCTTTATGCTTACGTTTTGAACTTGTGCTCGCCATTACAACACTAGTACTGTAGGCCTATACTACAGTAATAAAATAAAATTGCAATACAGTAAATAGAATTTAACAACTCACAACACTATAAAATCACTCTAAAAAAAAGAACCAAAAACAATGCAAAAACGCCTATCACAAACGGTTACACTTTGCGACGAAACTGAACTGAGATGTCTAGACAAACAATGTCAGTGTAGAGGTGTGCAAGATCTCGAAACTCTCGACTAGGAACAAGAAATAACTCAATATCGTCTCGATCTCGTTGTCAAGAATCAAATTCATTTCTCGCTTATATTTTTCTCGATTCTGCCATAAATTTCTCGATACATTTTAAAAATCTTGAGTTTTATTTTAGGTCTTTTTATAAAACTTAAAATGTTACATTAGAATGAAAAGAAGATAAACAAAAATTTTCCAAACATCTCAACACAAGGAAGTGATTAGGATATCGCAATATCTTATTTAAATTACTTGATACTGATGAGAAATAACTTAGCATAGTAGAGATTGGGTTTTATATAACCTTGGTTTTTAGTAAAATAAATATTGGCAGTTAATTACTTAACTAAAAATAAATATAATTACATAAAAATTAATATTTTGCATATGTAGTGTAAAGCATATTAACATATTAATCAATAGTCTAAACTGTTAAAGTACATATTATCTATGAGATACATTATATTTGTAATAGCTTTAATAAAATTAGTAGGCTAATAATAGCAAATCAAAAGAAAGTTAAATTATTAATAATTAACTTATACCATATATACATTATATTCCGTTCAATGATGTAAAAAGCTATATGATACTTCTCACTCTCAACTTGAGATTAAAATTTTGGTTCATTCTCGTTACAAAAACGTTAATCTCGTTATTTCTCGATCTCGATAAATTGTATTTAATAAATTCTCGTTTCTCGCTCGTTCCTAAACCTCAGCTCTTGTCTTTTCCTCGATCTCGATAATTTTTATTAAACAACATCTCGTTCTCGTCTCGAATTCAAAAAGTCAATCTCGCACACCCCTAACAATGTGAGTCACAAAGGGATAGAAAGGGGGTTTCCTGTTATAACAGGCGAACAGTATGGCAAACAAAGTGCTCAAAATGATCTAGAGGTTATTGTAGGACCTCAAATTACAGCACAATACTGTATAGCATAGCGCGGTGAATCAACTGACATCCGCGTCGGACTACCGAGCGTGTCGGATTGTCAAATGTTGAACTATCGCGAGTGTACTGTACTTAAATCTTCTGACGACAAATCTTCGCATAGTTTTTGCCCCCAAATGTTACTATGCTGGTACAACCTATGGAGCAGGAAGTCATTGCTACTATGAAGAGAACATACAGGACAAAGTTGTCACTGTCAAAAATTGAAGAAGGCTGTGATCTCAAAGAGTTTTGGCAGAAGTATATAGTTTTGGATACCATTTATGATATTGCGTCTGCATGGGATTACATCAAACACGCAACACATGTTAAATCATGGACGAAACTCTTCCCGAGTATCGAAACAAATGTTAACCAAAACATTTGTGAAGAAGTCATACCTTCCGCTACACTTGTTGCCTAGTAGCATCCGTTCCGGGAGGTGAGAATTTCAACAAAGAGAACATAAAAGAATGGCTATAATGCGACGCAAGTGAGTCGTGGATTGAACGACTGACTGACGTAGAGATAACGAGCAAAGCGATGGGAGTGAACAAGAACGAAAAAGAACAAAATGAGTGTAAAGAAGACAAGGCGCCTGTGAAAATGACACATGAAACTGCTTTACAGCACGTAGACGGATTACTTCAATATTTAGAGGATCAAGACGATGATGCACATTTGGCAGAAAAACTCATGTTAAGGAAACTACAATCTAGAATAAAGAAAAGGTGTTTCCAAAGCAAAACAAGCGACTGATGTTTTTAAAAAAGCTTAACTGAACCCTTTTTGTACATATACATTATTGTTTTTTGTTTACTGTTCTTTATTTTAGCGATTTAGATGTAGAGCAAATGTTTTTTTTATATTTTTTAATTTTTTAATTCCTTTTATTACAATAATAAACACAAACAAAACAAAAAAGGGTTAGATAAATATATATATATAACTCACTTTAAGAACAGAACTAGCAAAATAAATTGAAATGTGACACTATAATACATTAAGATAAAATACACAATAAATATAGTTTAAAAAAACTAAAAAACACGCTTTTAGAGCATAT
>JAGFPH010000369.1:163379-175315 GCA_018207615.1 Philaenus spumarius
ACCTGTTAAGCAATTGAAAAGGGACCAATATTAATTATTAAAAGATTTGATTTGTCAATAAACTGCTGTTAAATTTTGGGCTTTAAAATAAAATGTTATATTATGCAAACCTGTTATTTAAGTTAAGGATCAGTTAAACATTAACCAAGGCATTTAGACTTGATTATTTGCTGTATTTTATTATTGTTAACTCAAGCATTAAATGTTGAGAAACTGCAAAAAAGTTAATTGGCACAGTTCTCTTTAGCCAAATTATTATCAGTTGTATTAAATTATAATCAAGTCATTAGGGTATACCTAATTTAATAACCAAGTAAACATTTCAAGAAGGAGTTAAGCATTAAATGTAGAGTAAGGAAAGCTGCAAACCAAAATTATTTGCGTAGTTTTCTTTATTACTAGTTTTTATTATAATTAATATCAAGTAAATTAAAGTTGCATAATTAAATTCAATTAAACTTAAGACAATCATATTAATAAGTAAAGCTGTACTAACCGGATTATAAATGCTATGTAAAATGTTTTAATGTCAATTATATATATTTAATTCAAACTCATAAACGTCTCTGAAGTTATTTGAACCAATCAGTTGTGAGTCGGACTTCTAGAGCCGAGCAAAGATTGATTCGAAAACAACCTTACACAATGATTACAATATAGACCTGTGTTTTAAAAAAAGATTGCAAAATTTGGCAAGATTTGCAATAATGCTCGCTAAAACATTCGGTATGTATCAAAACTGCATACCATTGTCATAAAACCGACCTCCCTTAATGACTCGTAGAAAAACCGACAACTCATGGATCACTACAAGCATCGAACGAACTGTATCAAAACTATTATGGAGTGATGTGTTGGGAGATGCAGAATTTACAGTGAATATGTTACACGAGTACATTACAGGTCGATGTTCCTGTTACAAGTGTGTATCTAAGTAGGCTTAAGGTAGATTTGGTTGCTGATAAAAATTATCTTGTTATTATTTTGTATTAATACTGGTTTAAGTACTAAAAATTATGCTATAATTATTTGTTACAGGCTATCAACCAAACTGGAGGATTTACAAAGGTCTGGATGTCAATGAAGACGATTTTCTTTCCTTTCATTGTTGGCATAATGATATGGTTCTGGAATAGAGTATACAAACTCTCTAGAGCACCTGCCCTACTGGAGTATATGTTGTTATACGTCGGCATTGCTTTGACTTTCCTTAACAGTATGTCTGCTTTATTTATAATGGACTCGATTTGAAATATTGCAGAATAAATGGAAATCTATTTTTTTTAATGACTACATTTTTATCTGAAATGTGTTGTATTATTGAAATATGTTTTAGATTGTTTGTTACCCAGCTATTAGAGCCTAGGAAATATAAAATTCACTTTATTAGCTTACTTACTAGCCAATGCCCACAATAGTAAATTTCCAGCACCCTCACACGCAGATATCGTACTACAGTTGAACTTGGTTTTAATGGCCTCGGACGTAGCGTCATTTTTTTTAGGTCAGCTCGAATCGCTTTCTTTTACGTTATTATAAACCCCTATTTTAGCGTCAATAAATATTTTAACCACTCGGTTGTAACGTCATAAATCTACAAAATATTTTACTTTAATTTCAATAAACATTTTAAAATTATAATGTTTTGTAAATATATCATACTGTAGTGAACATCACCTATTAAGATACGATGCCACTGAACAAATAAATTTACTGTTGGTAGTTTTGTGTAACTAAACGCAGGACCTTGCTGGGAAAGTGTTAAAGACAAAAGCTCGGGGTAAACCACTCGATCGTATAGCTTAGCGAGACATGTGCTTATTGTGATCGCTTCCCAGGCGTATGCTTGCGATACGTACGTAGCGGGCATGTGTGAATTGTTCCTTAGGAGGGGTGGGAGAGTTAGCGGTGTTGCTATAGTGGAACCCTCCTCTACCGACTTTGACGGGACCATCCGGAGATTACATTTATCCATATTTTCAACCTTATTTGTGTGTAAAACGTTAAAAATAAAGTTTCAGATACTCTGTGCGCGTAAATAACCGTATGAAAAGAAATACGTAGTTTGTTTATTTCGCAGTTTGATTCTGAGGAGGGTGAAAATAGGCGGTCCGACATCAAAGGATTGGGGGACTTCTAACATTTATCGAGTTCTGAGAAAACTGAAATCAAAGTTTGATATTGGCACATTTTTTTAAAAGCCGCTACTTAATTTCTAATAGATGTTTAAGTTGTAGAAAAGGTTCTAATTTTGATTTATAAAAAACGAAAATTAAATATTGTACATACAATAGGGCTGTTATTTTTGGATTTCTGATTTTTATAAACCGATTTTTGATTACCCGAGTTCGGTTAACCAGAGTTTTAGTGTTTTTTTTTTTAAATTACAGTAATGCTACAGTTTGTTAATAGTACACAGCACATGTATTTAAATGTTTAACCCTCCAAGTGCTGACTATATTGCTCTTTAGTGCTAAGGGTTTTTTGGTTCCGTGCATGCTTATTAACTAAAATCATTATAAAATACTCACTAAGAGTAAAGTAAGACTTATTATATATCATTTTAATCACAATTACATGCTCTTTACAGTAAATAGCTTTAACAGGCTTACCTTATAATTTTTTATACTTTTTTTTGTTGACCAAAGTAGAAATAAAAAAAACATTTTTTTTGTGTTCTAAAACCTCTCACTCAAAATATGTAAAAAAAAAGTTATGTAGAAAATTCAATATAGCCAAAATTTACACAATTTTATGGTGAATAGCAATATACATAACACTACTACTTTGCTGTAAAAAACTAACTTTTTGTCTATAAAAAAACTCTGTTTTTTATTAAAAAAATGGTTTTCTGCACAAAGAAGAAAAACTTGCCTCTAAAGATATAAAAGTACTGTCTAGATCCAATATTTATGGTTTTAATTTGTTATAAAGGAATAACACACACATTATATTAAAAAAAATAAGAAAAAATATTTACAGTTCAAAAGTCTCTAAAAATCACTATTTTCAAATGCACCTCTAATAGCACTTAAATTGCTAAGTTCACTCATAATTACTTAAAAAATAAATAACCATTTACAAAAACAAATAAAAATAAACTGATCTAAACTAAAACTAAAAATGAATATCAACTAATGGATAAATACACAAAATCCGAGTTCCGAGCGTCTATCTACGCGTACTACACGACTAGATAGTTGATTTGACAATTTTGCCGAAGGTTTGTTTGAGTTGATATCGCTATGAAACTCTGAATTATAATAAAGTGACTCTTTCCAAACACAAACATACATAGAAGTATCCGATTGTATTAAAAATAGCGGCGTAGTACACATTTACAAAATGTGTTGCGCAAACGTCGCATATGCGATGACAGCACCGTAACGCGACTTTTATACATCGCATATGCGACGTTAGCACTTGGAGGGTTAACATAATTTTTCACTCATTAAAACTTTACACACTTAAAAATGTTAAATAATTTATAATTGTAGGTGACCTCAGCTCCAATTAGCTCGAATTACCGGGACCCTACTGTACATTAAAAGAAAAGTATAGTTTTTCTTTTTAGTAAACGTCATGAATAATATTGTCAATAATGGTAATACTGTATAGTTGTTTGTCCTTTCACTCAAGCTAACAAAAATACGATTTCCTGTTGGTACATCTTTGTAACGTTACTCAGACATAGCGTCAAAATTCGTTCGGTCCTTTTGTTGACGCTATAAACAAGTTTAACTGAATATCATAGTTCGACTTTTAAACTATTTATCAGGACTAAATCATGTTCGCTGATAATTTATGATATGATAAAATCTTAGATTGATTTAAAACAACAAATCTGATGTTGAAATCGGTGTCAAATATTTGTTTTAGTATGGATGTAAATAAGTTTTATGTAAAATTTGAGAAATTGTTATACGAAGATGAAAGACTGTAGCAGTCAGTCGATCCTATCAAACCTCACCATGGGTTTTTAACCTGTTGGGGTTGCTTTTACAACATGGTTCAATTATGTATTTCTTTTGTTTGTTTGTAAAAATAGTTTGTTGTAATAAATTTATTCTATTCTATGTTTAATAAACTTTAATGTTTTGTTTCCAAAATATTCAAACAAATATATAATTCTATATAACCTGAATTATTTACTTCAAGATTAAATACTGGGCTAGAGTTGTCTAGCCTTACCATAAAGTAGTCTAAAACATGCTTAGTTCGGCCAGTAAATATATGTGGGAAACATCTAAAGTGTTTTAGGTTGACTTTATTTCCTATTTTCACCAACATTTTATTATTTCTAGGCAAACAAACCAAACTGACCATAGACGTAAGTTATATACGATCAAAGTATTTAATATGCTAATTTCTGTTAGTGCCTCTGGAACTACTGACCTTGGTGTTTGACATGCCGTTCATGCTGCTGTTGGGTGATATTCGTCAAGGTATTTTTTATGCAGCCCTTCTTTCCTTCTGGCTAGTGTTTGCTGGAGAGCATCTCATGGTAAGTTGAATTTTAAAACACGATTTAAACTCAAGTAAATAACATTATCTACTATCATTTCACCGTTTATTTGGCAGCTTTCAAAACACACTACCCATGTTGGTCAAATAAAGGTTTCAGAGCTACTAAACAAGACTTACACAATACAGGTTGCAGGCTCACTCTTGATATTCTTTTCTCTTTATATTTATCCATTAAGTAGTTTTTCTTTATCAAAACTGAATATTCAACTCTCTAAGACTTACAAGACACTGAAAACTATTCACAGTGGAAACAATAATCAGCTTGATCAAACTCCTCCGATATTAGCAGTGTAGTCAATTATGAAATTGGATTTTGCTATCAATTGTGTTATTTTTTATTTAGTTTGCACAACAGTTAATTTAGTATTACATCAGGTACCAAGCAATATTTTGTTTATCTTAGTATCATATTCTTGCAAATGGTATATTATATTCTTTTCCACTTCACATGTCTGAAAGTTTCACTTTCTTTTTCATGATAGAATTTTCTTTTTTGAAGAGAGTGGTGCACTCACAACATATTTTCCTACACTATGTCCAGATGCGAATGGTATTCTTTATTTCTTTGCAATACAGTTTTAGCATGAATCTAATTTAAAGAGTATACACACTGTCAAAATTATTTACACAAGTGAAAATTCATGCACTAACAAAATATACATCCATTTTCAAATCGTGGACTCCAAATTCAAAATGTTCCAATACCCCTTCTAATCATATCCTATTATATTTATACTCCAAAAGAACAATCTTAATTCTATTTGCAGCTAATGTGAGTGTTATTAATATAAATTCTTTAAGTTGTAATAATTTTGAAACATTTGCAGTAAAACGTCTTATATCATATGTTTTGTATATTTGAGGTTGTGTAAAACAAAATTATGGGAACAAATGTTTTATTCATTTTTGTCATTTTCTGTATCAAATCCTCTTAAGAAAATATGGAATTTTGTCAATTTATGTATGCTATCCTGAAGTGAATACGGTGTCATTATAACGACACGGGCAAATTGGTAGTGATAAAAGTAAAAATGAATGTGATAAGATGTTAACTTCTGTACATTACACCATTTTTTGTAATGCACTCTAATGACTAGCAAAGTGCAAACACATAGGTAATAAAAAAAAACTCACAAGTCGGTAGAAAGTTAGCGCACCACAAAAATAGCAAATAATTTGAATTCCCGAAAAATCACACCTTTAAAAATGAAACTTCTTTTTGATTTAGATATTAAAAAATACCACTTTTAAATTTTTTGTTGTAATTTTGTGAAACTTACCTAATCAAAATAATTGTGTTTTTATATGTTTCATGTGGCTGTCAATGTCATTAGATCCAGGTGAGTTAAAATTCTTGTTTGTTCCTTTCTGCTTTAATTTAGGGATGGGTCTATTCTCAAATTTACCAAATCCAATACCGATACCGATTCCGATTCCAAGAAATCGATTCCAATGACCATAATTGTAAAGGGAAGTAAACATTGTTATTTAATTTTAATTTTATGGTATTTTGATGTTAATGTTATTTGTTAATATTGTTATTGAACTAAGAGGAACTTGCATAAAACTGCCAATTTGGATTCATTAAAAAATTTATATTTTTTTTCATTATGCTCCACCGAAAAAGCTGTTTTTATACCTGTGCACATAGACGTAGAAAACACAGACATGCAAGTCCTTATTTTCCGAGCACAATACTGTAAAATCAGCTGTGTAGGGATCAGTAAATTTACTGTTCTCCAGCTGATTTTACAAATAAGAATAAACGTAGTGCCACGCGCAAACCTCCCTCCACTTTACTGATTTAATAAATACAACCTTTTGTTGTTGAATTTAATTGGCTTTGTAAACCACCTTTTCTGTTAACTTTCCCTCATCAAATAACACCCAAGTGTTTTCAGGCCTTATTTGATGTTGTTCCCTAGTACTACCCCGTTAGAACAATTTGAGAGGTTTGGCGATGGCAAGAAAAGGAAAACCTTTTGTTTCCAATTCTTAAGTTTTTTTAAATTTAATTTAATAAGACCTTTTTTGTCTTTTGTGTAGTACACTAGCTCAATTCTAGACTCTTTTTCGAGATCGTTCCTTTTGGAGTTAAATTTGTAGTGATCCGTGAATAACTCACCTGCTGACTTAATTACACTAGAGCACTGAATGGTTTTAGGATTATTTTGATTGGATTTGTAAATTATATATTCAAAATTTTCTATTGAAAACAAAACGATTTATTGATTAAAACATAAATGCATTGATTTTGAAACAACAAATTATTATTTTCAAAAACACAATGAAATTTTATTAATATTTAACTTATATTTATGTATATCGAAAAGTAGCAAAGTGATTAATTAATTTATTAATTAAACTTTGTATATTAATGATTCTATTATTTACATACGACGATTTGCCATTGTGAGTAATGAAATTTACTAAACGAGTTTAATTTATTCAATTTCCCCAGAATCTACTTGAATTTATTTATTTAATTGAATTTAATTTATTTATTATTTTGCAAAAAGGGATTTATTTAAGATTATAAGTAACAATGATTATTTGCCACTTACAGAACACAAGAAGTTCGACGCGTAATGCTTCTGTTTGTTTGAAGCACTTTAAAGTTGTTCTCCTTGATCCCCAGAATGGTTTCTTCGGTTTACAGTTGTCTTCTCCTGGACTTTATTAGAGTTGTCCTCTCCTGGTTTATTGTAGTATCTTTTGGCAAGATAGGCCGTTTATATGGATATTCTTCTCCCGAAATTATCACGACCAACTTTGCTTTAGGCCGGAGCTAGTACGTAACGCACACCGTAACTCGTCCCACTTCAACCTTCTCTAAGTACTCTCGGAGCTCGGTCAGATGTTTACTCGTTGGCGGTTCGTCCTAAACTGATGTTAGAGTGGATGCAAGCTGCTTTCCTCAACTTTTTTCTTATCAAACGAGCATCTTCCTCTAGGTGACAAGAAATTCGGATTTCTTGCTTTAAAAATATATTTTTTGGTTTTAATATATTCCCTGATTTATTTGATGAATTTTGGTGCCTTTATTTCCTGTTGATTAGGCCTAATTTAATTATTATCTTCATTTATTGAATTACGGTATATGCTCTATTTTATTGTACGTAGTACTTCCTATGACGTAACTTCCTTCTAGGTGCTTTGGTCTTGAGTTCATGTCTGACCCTGTCGATTTGCAATTTTGGCTTTGATTTCATCCAAACTCTATAACTTCTTTTTGCGTGTTCGGATTTTGATTTTGTTGACTTCTATGGATTGGTTGACGTTTTCTACTCCTCTTCATTCTTGATTTATGGACTTCGTTAGTTTTGTTTAAATTTTGAAATTTATTTCTTGTAAATTTGAAATTTTCCATTTTTTCTTGCTTGTATCTTCTTCGGTTGGTCTTGAAACGCGCTGATCTGGTGTTGGATGCTTGTTTGGTTGTTTAGTTATTCAGCTTTTTGTTTCTCTAATTGCCTTCGTTTGGTTTTCGACGTTTCATTCCCCCCCTTTAAAGCTCTTTTCATATCTCACATGGCATTACAATTTATTACACATATATATACCCTATTTTATCAATATTTCCCTTCTATTATTCTCCCTTGTATTTATTTTGAATTAATAAAGTTTTTTATTAATTTATTTTATTTTTACAAAACTACTTATCTATTTATTTTGAACTTTGGCTTGATTATGCCCTATTATTTACTCTATTAAATTCTATTTTGTATGATTTAATTACATTTGAACTTTATGAGTTATTGGCCCTTTTATGCCCAAGAATGACTTTAAACTTTATTTTTTAGCTATTCAACTTTATAACTTTATATTTTTTATTACTTTATTTTCTTAACCCTTTTTAACTCTACAAATGACTCTACTTTGTTTTTGGATTTTATTCAAATTCTGCCAATTCAATTTGTTTACGCTTACATTTTTGTCTATAACTTTTTAACAAATTATCATAACAAAATTATTTTTATTACTCCTTGCTTATTTAACTCTCCTTTCAACATAAATCTAATAATAACAACTTTTTTAATAATATTACAAACCACTATCTTTTCAATGTTAAATCATTTCAACCAAATTTAGACAAGACTGCACAAGTCTCTGCCTGTCAGATCCTGCAAGTTTTTGGTTCGATCTTGTCGCTAAAGCATATGTCATCGTCTGTACTTATTCAACTAACACAATTCTAGTTAATTCTTCAAAATTATTAATAACGACTGATTGGAAACTACTTTTTTATCTTAATTTTGGGCTTTTTTAGTCACCCTTTGGCTTTAATCTTTTGTTATTATGAATTTGAATTTATTTTAATTAATGTAATTAATTAACCCCAATTGAATCGGTCGATTGGCCGCTTCAGTAAGTATCAGTTTTAAGTAAACAGCTTATTTTACAAATAAAATAAACATCAGTTTTATGTAAACAGCTGATTGATTTTGTAAATGGGAATATAACAGAAAAATCAAGCAAGTTTAATATAGTTTTTTTTATATAAAAAGATGTTTTGATTAAAAATATGTTACTATAAATTTACTTTTTTTTTTAATTTTTAAAACAACTTAAAAAGCTAGTGAAATATATGTTAATTAAATCACAATTTTATAAAATGTTAGACTTGTACAAGATCTTGAATTTTCAAGATTGTCTAAGTGTCTTAAAAGTTGGGTAAGATTTTCTCGGCAATCAAGAGTATTCCAATAATAGCACACTTTTATGATTTGGACAAAATCACACGAAAGGGCATACATATATTTTAAACTTATCGTTAAATGTTTATTGTAAGAAAACTGTAAAAGGTGAGACAAAAAATGTGCTGTTGTGAACTTTTGTAAATCTTTTCATTTCCAACATTTCTTGTGTTCATTGTTTTGGTTTACTTTAATAATTTAGCCTGCATAAGCTAATATAAAAGCCAAGCATGCAGGGGCGGCTCCAGGACAGTTTCTCGGGGGGGGGGGGCATGTACGGGAAATACGGGAAAGTTTGGTTGGAACTTTTAGTCACCCCTCCCCCCCAAATGATTTTATTAACACTTTGTTATAGATTTTAATAATTTCATGATTAAAGAATGTTGTTTTATATATTACTGTAACATAAATGTACTTCAACTTTGTTATGATTGTACGTTTAGTTCAGCCTAATATGTTATCGTTCGAAATATAGAATGCTAGAAAGTATTTTAACAGATCAATTACTTACTCTATGGTCTAGGTAGTTATGAAACTATTTCAATCCACACAAACAGGAAATAAGTATCACTTTCAGAATAAACGTTCAATGTTTTATTTATGCCACAAGTAATGTTTTCATCTTAATAACGAAATAAGTTTCAACATTTTATTAATAAACTAAAACAATTTAACTAACTTTGTAAGCCTAAAAAATAACATAAAAAATACATTCATAGGCATAAAAAAATTAGATTCATAAACATACAAAATAAAATTATATCAATAAACATAAAAACTAACCTTAAAAAACTAAGATTCAGTTATATATACAAGCTTATAAATAAAATTATTGATTTGGTTGAATTGAAAATTAAATATGAAAATGAATAATGATATGTATTGATAATGGAAAATTAAAAGTTAAATAATTGACGTGTTCTTGCATCACAATAAGTTAAGTTATTTAATTGCGATGATTTCCAAATTAAATAACAAAATCCAACCTTCTGTTACCAGACGTTGCAAACCTATCAATAACTTTGTTAACATCTACCTCTACATCTCTGTGTGTATGAAGTAAACATAGTCCACTTAGTCTTTCTTCACCCATCCTCGACCTTAACCACGTCTTCAGCCGACGCAGCGTGGAGAATGATCTTTCAGCAGACGCTACACTTACTGGCAAAGTACACAATATCTTTAATAAAGAATTTATTGCTGGGAAAATATCTGCGTCGCAAGCTTCTAATGCATCAAGTGCTGTATTCCGCAGTTTTACACCAGCCGGTTTTTCTCTAATCTATTTAGCTTTCCATAAGTCGAATTCAGCTTGGACTTGGGCTTGACTTCTTTCTAGACCGAGTATCGGTGAAAATTTGTTCGTCAGTGCACATAGTTTCTCTTGTATTGGCTCAGACTGGTGAGGTGGCCCAGGTTCTCTCACGATGCTTGTTGGCATTAGCAGTTGAAGTCCGAAACATTCTACTGTGTCCTTAGGAAAACGAGACTTAAGGTCAAGAACAATGTTGTCTAGGAGAGGAATGTATATGGATTTTTTAAAGAAATCCTCCGGATCAGATGTTGCATATTTTGGTCGATTTCTTTGGACCCCAGCTAATCGTGGCATTTTTACATCAACTTCTAAATCCGAACATAAATTTCTCACTTCAATAAAAATATTTGCAAATACAACATCACATTCTTTTCGCTTTGATTGTAAAACAGAAATGGTGTCAAGAATCACATCAGAAGCTTTCTTCAAATCTAATGAAGGAGATTATAACGAGGTCTGCCTGTATATAAGTGAATATAATATAGAAATAAAGAATTAAGTTTCGTCTTTGCTAATCTTGTTTCTAAATGGCTTTTCCGATATTGGTTCATAAATAATATTATATACACATGGATGCATTTTAAATACGAAAAAAAAAAATGATATGCCCCCCCCCCCTGGAGCCGCCCCTGCAAGCATGGCAGTAATGCTAAACATATCAGTAAAAGTTTCATCAAAACTGATTAGTGGTTTTGAATTAAATTGTTACATTCAAACTTCTCTTCAAAATTGAATATATATTATATAATAAAAATAATGATAATAATAGTGCTTTATTATACAGATTTCTTTTCTTTTTTTAACATAAATGTACTTAATTTAATGACACTGAGAAGCAATGGTCTTTAACCCTACATATGGCAGTGCTATAGCGAAAATTAAAAAGCCGGTTTTTAGCATTTGCAAGCATTTTTAAAAAAATTCTAAAACAATTGTAAATGAACCACAATCCAAAAGTGTTCCATATCTTTTTTGTTGAAAAAACTTCAAAGAATTCAAATATGCCACTAAAAATTAGTTTCTTTTAAAATTGTAAAAGTTATTACCTTATAAAGCAAAAAATGTTCAGAAACGGAAGGAAAAAAACCAACTTTATGCCTACATAAAAAGTAGTAAAACATTTTTGTAATTTTTTTCAAAATACACAAAAGTTTTATAATTTAGTTCTAAATAGAAATATGTAAAAATATATTTCAATTTCACAATTGTTTAGTTCAAAATAATAACACTTTGAACGTTTTGACTACATAACCTGCAAATCATGACTAATTTCAAAGTGACTAGGCCTATACATTTTTTTACTTCAAACAATGTTTTTTTTTATACAAAAAATTTGAGAATGAAATGTAGAATCGAATAGCATTCTACCTGGTTTCAAATAACTTTACATTTTGTAA
>JAGFPH010000369.1:175715-187778 GCA_018207615.1 Philaenus spumarius
GTCTAGGTAGTTATGAAACTATTTCAATCCACACAAACAGGAAATAAGTATCACTTTCAGAATAAACGTTCAATGTTTTATTTATGCCACAAGTAATGTTTTCATCTTAATAACGAAATAAGTTTCAACATTTTATTAATAAACTAAAACAATTTAACTAACTTTGTAAGCCTAAAAAATAACATAAAAAATACATTCATAGGCATAAAAAAATTAGATTCATAAACATACAAAATAAAATTATATCAATAAACATAAAAACTAACCTTAAAAAACTAAGATTCAGTTATATATACAAGCTTATAAATAAAATTATTGATTTGGTTGAATTGAAAATTAAATATGAAAATGAATAATGATATGTATTGATAATGGAAAATTAAAAGTTAAATAATTGACGTGTTCTTGCATCACAATAAGTTAAGTTATTTAATTGCGATGATTTCCAAATTAAATAACAAAATCCAACCTTCTGTTACCAGACGTTGCAAACCTATCAATAACTTTGTTAACATCTACCTCTACATCTCTGTGTGTATGAAGTAAACATAGTCCACTTAGTCTTTCTTCACCCATCCTCGACCTTAACCACGTCTTCAGCCGACGCAGCGTGGAGAATGATCTTTCAGCAGACGCTACACTTACTGGCAAAGTACACAATATCTTTAATAAAGAATTTATTGCTGGGAAAATATCTGCGTCGCAAGCTTCTAATGCATCAAGTGCTGTATTCCGCAGTTTTACACCAGCCGGTTTTTCTCTAATCCATTTAGCTTTCCATAAGTCGAATTCAGCTTGGACTTGGACTTGACTGCTTTCTAGACCGAGTATCGGTGAAAATTTGTTCGTCAGTGCACATAGTTTCTCTTGTATTGGCTCAGACTGGTGAGGTGGCCCAGGTTCTCTCACGATGCTTGTTGGCATTAGCAGTTGAAGTCCGAAACATTCTACTGTGTCCTTAGGAAAACGAGACTTAAGGTCAAGAACAATGTTGTCTAGGAGAGGAATGTATATGGATTTTTTAAAGAAATCCTCCGGATCAGATGTTGCATATTTTGGTCGATTTCTTTGGACCCCAGCTAATCGTGGCATTTTTACATCAACTTCTAAATCCGAACATAAATTTCTCACTTCAATAAAAATATTTGCAAATACAACATCACATTCTTTTCGCTTTGATTGTAAAACAGAAATGGTGTCAAGAATCACATCAGAAGCTTTCTTCAAATCTAATGAAGGAGATTATAACGAGGTCTGCCTGTATATAAGTGAATATAATATAGAAATAAAGAATTAAGTTTCGTCTTTGCTAATCTTGTTTCTAAATGGCTTTTCCGATATTGGTTCATAAATAATATTATATACACATGGATGCATTTTAAATACGAAAAAAAAAAGATATGCCCCCCCCCTCCCTGGAGCCGCCCCTGCAAGCATGGCAGTAATGCTAAACATATCAGTAAAAGTTTCATCAAAACTGAAAAGTGGTTTTGAATTAAATTGTTACATTCAAACTTCTCTTCAAAATTGAATATATATTATATAATAAAAATAATGATAATAATAGTGCTTTATTATACAGATTTCTTTTCTTTTTTTAACATAAATGTACTTAATTTAATGACACTGAGAAGCAATGGTCTTTAACCCTACATATGGCAGTGCTATAGCGAAAATTAAAAAGCCGGTTTTTAGCGTTTTGCAAGCATTTTTAAAAAAATTCTAAAACAATTGTAAATGAACCACAATCCAAAAGTGTTCCATATCTTTTTTGTTGAAAAAACTTCAAAGAATTCAAATATGCCACTAAAAATTAGTTTCTTTTAAAATTGTAAAAGTTATTACCTTATAAAGCAAAAAATGTTCAGAAACGGAAGGAAAAAAACCAACTTTATGCCTACATAAAAAGTAGTAAAACATTTTTGTAATTTTTTTCAAAATACACAAAAGTTTTATAATTTAGTTCTAAATAGAAATATGTAATATATATTTCAATTTCACAATTGTTTAGTTCAAAATAATAACACTTTGAACGTTTTGACTACATAACCTGCAAATCATGACTAATTTCAAAGTGACTAGGCCTATACATTTTTTTACTTCAAACAATGTTTTTTTTTATACAAAAAATTTGAGAATGAAATGTAGAATCGAATAGCATTCTACCTGGTTTCAAATAACTTTACATTTTGTAACTTATGGTTACAAAAAATAAAAATAATAATAAGTAATACTGTGTTAAAAAAAAAAATGGGGTTCGGTAAAAAGTTCGAAAATAAAAAAAAATATGTTTTAAATCAAAATAAAAATGCTATATGTGGATTATCTAATAACCATTAATATCTCTTCAACACCTCCTTTACCTATTTACCTTAAAAACAAAAATCGTCGCTCATCTACTACTTAAAATTGCTTATGCACCTCCTAGGCTTATTGCCTCACTTCAATAATAAATCATCACCCACCTTAACTCTCCATAACATCTTTCTTCCAACTTCAACGTAGAACAATATCAAATATTTCACCTTACTTCAACTCACCTTACTATGTTTCCCCTTACCTAAATACACCTTACTTGAATTCACCTTAAAAATCACCTTCACTTGACTCCCATAATCTTAATAATAAAAAAAAATAATAATCATGATAATTTGCGATAATCCACATATAACCTCACTTATGCTCTGTTTGCATATGTTTACTTATACTTACTAATCACTGAAAAATACTTGTTAATTAATTCTATCTTCTTAGGGGTGGGAACCTGGCTAATTAAAGTAGTGGCTAAATGGATATTCGTGGCTACAGAAAGAAATTCAAGGCATTGTGACAGCAACTATTCGTTTACTCTGACATAATTAAAGAATGCTGATTTACAATGAAATACATCAAGACTACAAAAAACAAACAACAAATCATTTATATATAAATATGTACAAGTTACAATTAGGCCCTAGTCCACCTATAGTATGACGCAATAGCTAAGAAAATTGAAGCTAAGTTATTTCTCAAAAAATTGTAAAACTCTAAAATGCAGACTTCTAAAATTAAAATTAATGGCCATTTTTACTCACGATACCAGTTGTTTTTGTAATTGTACCTAGGTTTGCACTGATTCTATTTGATATAGCTAGCTCACTTCCATCGCGTTAGTCCGGTCACATGGCGGCTTTTTTATAATTTCACTTTCCAAGAAAAGTACACAACAGATTTTACTTTCTAAGTTCTCACCAACTTTCAAGCACTTCTACTCCATTTTAATGCAACATTTGTTACGATTTTAAAGAAAATATAACATTTTACGACGAACTTTCCACCACCTCTGTCCAGTTACATGTACAGTTCGTTACGCCATCTTGATAGAAGACGCTGCTTGTAATACGTTCTAATTCGTCCCAGTGAAAAACCAGTACGTTTCATTACGTTCTGTATCTTTTGACATCTGTGCTCCCTCACATACACAGATTGATCCTCTCTCTCTTCTCCAATTGCTTCCATGATCACTGTACACACTATCATACCAAGTTTTCGATTCATATTAAATTGTGCTATGTACTGTTGTTATATTCTTTTTTATTTATTTGTTTATCGAACTGTTTATAGTCTTAAATACCGCTTCACATTGTTCGTTTATAACGCACTACTCATTGAAATAAAGTTTTTATATAATTCTCACATTTTACACACGATCATATATTAATATGTTTTTTAAGTCTGCTTTTACATTACCTACTTTTACAGTCTGCTTTTATGTTTTATTATTTGTTTATAAAAGAAAGAATGATTCTACTGTAATTACTTTGCGTCATTAAGAAATGTAATTATATGAAAATTAAAATGATTAATATTATTTAGTATTGCGTCATTATTCATTTAGACCAAATCTCTGTTCCTTTAGTCACTATAGGAAACAGCTGTCTCATTTCTTACTTTATTATTTTCTCTGTGACATGGACGTAAGTGTCACAATTTTGTAATGAAAGATCAAAAATATCAAATCGGCAGTCTAACCTAAAACCTTAATTTTAGGCTATCTTATTTCTTCACTTACCGTTTTATTAGAACACTGTTATAAACCTAATTTCATTCAAACACAATCTACACTTATTTATTTACAACTAAAACGCAATATAACACTATTTTATATACTGTAATAACCATAAAATAACACAAAACAAATGTTATAACTGACGCCTAAAACGAACTGCGACGGCCGACAAAATTACGATGTAAGCATATTTTAGGAGTTCATTGGTACCAAGCTATGAAATCTAAATGTATTGAATTGGACATAGATAAAAACAGGGAAGTTTTCTCTTTAAAACCATGTATTATACATTTTAGGGATATATCGAATAAGACTGTAAGAATCGATTGTAAACAGGCTTGCATATTGGCCAAATCTATGACCAATTACAAGCTTTCACCGTAAATCCTGTAGAACAGCTGTTTTCAAAGTAACATGTGATTTGAAGACACCATTTTAAAGAGAATCGTCTGCTGAATTCAATGCTGTTATGATCTTCTTTATAAATGCCTTCTGTGAGGAGTTGCACACTGTTGAAAATGAGACAAGGTCTTGACAGTATACGGGGTTCATTGACGCGTGAATCACAGCTGATTTGCGTACTAAAATATTGAAAAGGTGATTACGTATGTAAATATACGTTTTACGAAAAAGTTTTAAATACAAAAATTAAAGTTTAATTGATTAGCTTTCCAACGGTGCCGGTTTTATTACGATTGGATGATTTTAAGTGTATTAAATAACGGAATATGCAAATTCTCGCTATTGTTTGAGTTTGTTGCATTCTACGCCCGAGAGAGCGTCCCAAAGGGCAGTCTGCCATTTACAGGGTTAAAGACCGTCTGCCAGGTTGGTAAAAGTTTTTTAAAATTTTAATGGAAAAACTGTTTTTAAATCTATAAACTATATATTATACTATTTTATAATTTTATAAACTATATATATAAATAAATAAATAAAATATATTATATTACATACATGCTTTATACTTATACATTAACTAGCTGGCCCGATCCGGCTTTGCACGGATAGACAAATCAAAGTTAAATGTATATTAACCAAAAAAATAAATCAATAAATATATTATACTATGTATTTCTTATAGGAGTTTTTAGTAACTTTGAAACCCCCCCCCCCTAAAATTTCGAATTTTTTTAAAACCTTTCTTAGCGAGCACCTACGGGCCCTAAAGGAAGCTACATACCAAATTTCATTCCAATCCGTTTGGAGGTTTTTGAGATTCCGTGATGAGTGAGTCAGTGAGTGGTATTTGGATTGTATATATATTTATATAGATACAATTAGACGTAGATATTTACATTCATACATACAGCAAAGACACTCAGACAACTAGAAAATATATTAATTTATACAGACAACTTAATCAATTTCCCCTGACATATATTAATAATTGAATTCTCTAATTAATCCCCATCTATATTGCCATGCCCAATCCCTTCCATTTAATTAGAATATATATTATATACACACTAGTGTACCCGGCATTGCTTCGCTATTGCTTGATTTACCTAACCTAAAATTATATTCAGTTTTTGATCCAAATCAGTTGTTGATCAAAATCACCTGTTTTAAGCTTTTCATACGAACAGCTGATTTTTGTGCCCCTGATAAAATCAAAAGAAATCTTTCTTCTTCTTCCTTAAGATTGACCTTCCATAAGATTAACATTGAAACTTTGAGGGCCACTGGGGCGTATCCCTGAGGACCGATGTAAATTATAATGGGATTCTGCTCATCTACAGGACACTACCTTTCTAACGGTATGCGCGAATTTCTCCTGCGATGCACACAAGCTGAGAAAAAAGGATGACAAGTTTTGTGCTTGCCTATTAATATATAGATGTGTTATAATTATTCCAATATTATTGTTCACTTCAGGAATGTAGAAGTATGAACGTATGGTCAATTAAGAGCCATTAAACTTATGAAAATATTAACAACAAATTACATAGATGGAAAACATATTTGTTATGACCTTAGAATTTATCTTCCGCCTATTTCTAAATCTGACTTTTGCAAGGATCCTCTTTACATAAAATGGCTTGGGCTTTAAGTTTACAATGGTTTTTTACCGATTCATATTGTAGAAAATATTATTAAAATTAGGTTACGTACCTTTATAAACCATCGACAGTTCTTCACTTTTATGGTGACTACCGGTTTCGGAGTTCACTCACTCCATTAACGAGTCAAATATTAAAAGAAACAAAAAACAATTAAAACACAGACACGAAAAAGTCACATTATAAATACACACAATACAATACGAATACAAGAAATTGAAGTTGAGAGTTTCAAACGCCAACTTGGATATAAAATTCAACAGAACATGTCTGAAATTGCACATTTTTCCGAAATATGTATACGTAAACATAAGGAATAACTCTGTTGCGGCACGCATAACCAAAGCACAAGCAGAAACACTTTGGATAAAAAAATGAAATAAAATTTTTATACCGGAAGAAAATTGAACTTAATCACTTATTGTTTAGCAAACATTTAGAATTGGCGAATGCCTTACATCCAGCCATTAGGGATCACACTTTCTGTATTATTGACAGACAAATAAGTAAGAAAGTTTACATAAAGAAACAAACACAGGACAATAAGATCAATAGATTGTTCAAATCATTAAATATTAATAATACATCTGCTTTAAAAAACGTCAATCACACTTTTTATCCCCGTGTCGTAAATTGCACAGATATCTTATTCACTAATGATGAAATGGATATTTTGAACAAGGGTTTGAAACATAATTTCCCCAACAAGTCATTCAACAGGAATATTGTAACCGAAATTTTAAATGTAGAGACTGCAGTTAATTATGTCAAAGATGATCAGGCAAAAACCGTCATACGACATGCCGTTAATGAAAAAATAACTTCATTATACAAGAAAAATAATACCCACTCTTTTTATAATAAAAACAACACGTTACAGAAAGAAATCTTCCTTCTTGATAATATAAATAATAAATTAATAAGTAATGATAGTATTATGACCAAGGCTGACAAAGGCCAATCTATAGTAGTTATGACGTCAAATAGTTATGTTGACAAAGTGCACGACTTCATACGTAACAATTCCATAAACAGTATTCCAAACGACCCTACCAATAAATTTCAATCGAATCTTAAATCAATATTAAATCGTATCAAATGTTTACTGAGCAAAGACGAGATAAGATATCTAAAGATGATAAATCCTAGAGCACCTACATTAAGAGGCCTACCTAAGATACACAAAGACGGTTCACCGATAAGACCTTTAGTGAACTTTACTTCTGCCCCGTCTTACAAAGTAGCCAAAAAGTTAGACAATATTTTACGTAATAATATAATGCTGGATATTAACCACAGCATTAGAAATAGTCTAGATTTAATTCAGTTGACCAAAGGCGTCAAGGTGGATAAGAACCACACTATGGCTTCGTTTGATATCGTCAATTTATATACTAACATACCTATTGACACCACACTGGATTTGATTATTTTTCATTTAATAATAAATATTATATACAACATGACGGATTAGCTATGGGATCCCCACTCTCGAGTATTTTATCGGAAATATACCTCAACCACATTGAGAACACACACATCTTCTCTCCAAATAACACGCACGCTAAAAGGATCGCCCTTTACCACCGATATGTTGATAACACCATCCTTTTTTACAGGGGCAACATTAGACAACTTGAACTGTTTAACAAATATTTGAACAACATTACTCCTAAACTTAAATTCACTTTGGAAACAGAAATAGATGGACACATAAACTTTCTCGATTTAACTTTAACGAAAGTGGAAGATAAACTCAATTTTAAGATTTGCCGGAAGCCCACAGCCACTGACCATACGATCCACGCCAGTTCATATCATCCTACGTCGCACAAGATGGCAGCCTATCACAGTTTTGTTAATAGACTCCTCACGGTTCCTTTAAATCAAAATGATTATAATCATGAACTGTCAATCATTAAACACATAGCATCAGCCAACGGATACGACAACAAAATAGTGGACAATATTATTCGAAAACAATTGAATAAACGCAAGCGTATTTCTGAACCACCTAAGACCAAACAAAAGTACGTATATGTTGAATATGGGGAAATATTACATCACACTTTGAGGAAAAATTTAAATAAACAAAACATCATATTAGCGTGCAAAACCTCCAACAAGCTTGAGAAGATAGTTTGTTCTAACAAAACAATAGTTAAAGGCAAGGACTCAGAAAAATCTGGTATTTACAAAATAAAATGTTCCGATTGTCCTAAATTCTACATCGGACAAACAGGTAGATCCTTCAAAACCAGATTTTTGGAACACATTCCCAAGAAAACGTTTTCTGCACAAAAATCCAAGCTTGCTGAACATTTAGTTCAGAGTTGCCATAAAATTGACAACATTGACACCAATATGGAAATACTACACAAGTGTAAAAAATCTCCCTTTATGACAACCTTGGAGGAAATGCATATTTACAACGCATTCAAATATGAACCCCATAACACATTGAATGAAAAACTGAAATATAATAATAACGTATTGTTCAACACAATTGAAACAATAAAGTCCAAACGTTCCCCCAACTCAACAGACGTCATCGGTATAAAACAAGTGGGGGTTGGCTGACCTTACATCCTTTGCCATGTGTTATCAGTTGTGACTCGATTGCTGGCCAGCATACTCGTATAATTATGTTTTAGTGTTCGTGTGTATTTATAATGTGACTTTTTCGTGTCTGTGTTTTAATTGTTTTTTGTTTCTTTTAATATTTGACTCGTTAATGGAGTGAGTGAACTCCGAAACCGGTAGTCACCATAAAAGTGAAGAACTGTAGATGGTTTATAAAGGTACGTAACCTAATATTAATATTACAGTTCAGGAGGCATATATCATGAATAAAATATTATTAAGGTGTTCAAAGGCAATATCTCATAATTCACAGATTTAACAAAATTATATTATCTGTGCAGAAAACTCAGAAGAACCAATTAAAGGCTTACTGGAAACATTTGAGTGGAGTCGCTATTGGCTGTATTTCTCTGTTTATTTTTGATATGTGTGAACGTGGTACTCAACTTCGAAACCCATTCTATTCTATTTGGGTCACTGATCTGGGAACTAATCTTGCTGTATCCTTTACATTATTTCATTTCATATGTAATATTAAATATTATTTTCTTTGTGTGTAGGTAGTTTATATTTAAAATATTGTATACAATATATATTTAGATTATGTATGTATGGCTTGATTTTAAAATGTTGTTTATATGGAACGACAGACATCCTGTAAATTAAAGGTGTGTTGCTCGAATCACTGCTGACTCCCACTCTGTGTGTTAAACCTACTCATAACTAAGGTATGTTTGCTATATTATAACTACAAGATTGCATCTATGGCTTTTAGTGTTGTAAATTTTAGTAAGACTGATCTGTGATTACAATCCAAACTGTTTTTCATCAGTATTTTGGGATTGATCAGCCTTCTATGAAGGCTATTGTAAAAGTATAAAACGGTATGCATAGAATGGGAAAACTATTTTAACATTCGCCATACCACAAATACAACTTTTTTGAAGTTATTGTTCATACTAAACTTCAAAATCGCAGATCAAGTGCCACACATGATTGACAGACAAACCTATAACTGTTGGGGTTTAAGTTTAAGGTTGGTTGGTTGTGCTACAATGATCAGTACACTAGGTGGTTCAGTGATAGTACCGTTTTATTGCTCAAACCTAACTTAGGCTAAGATATTGATTTTATCTCTATGTCTTATTTACACAGACATACTTTTATTGATTGTTGACCCAAAAGACAGACCACTCTGGATATCAGCTTTCTATTATGCATAAACCTTGGCCTATACCTCTGTTGAAAGACTCCAATATGACTGTATAGAATAGTTCTGTATTCTGCATGCTCACTTTATTTGTCAGCACCCAGAAACCCCTGTAGACTTTGCCCAAAGTCTTCCGAATGTCTTCGTCTTCCTAAGAATATGCCGTTGTCCAGTGGCCGATCTTCGTCGCTGTTAGAAACCGGACGATCTCCGTCCGTCTCGCAATTGGTACTGGCCAACACGTCGCAAGGAGACTTCCAACACACTGGCCCCATTTCTAGGTCAGGATCAACCTTATATAGTAGCACTTCCACTTATTTAAACGGCCTACATGTTGCGTGTTTTGGCAATGTCAGGCATTTCTATAGTTTCCTGTAGTATGTCGTAACTACCACTTCCTATTTCCCTTGTACCAACAATCTTACATCAAACATTACTTAATCAACTATTACATTATATTTGACCTACAATTAACCTAACCATTTCCTAATTATTCCTAACAGAACCCACTTTACTAGTATTACAGTTTAGTTTAGCTTAGCTTTTTTAGTATTTAATTTATTATATTGTATACACTGTAAACATTATCCCTAATTATTTTAATTAGAAATTTAAGAGTAGGCCCTACTTTTCTAAATTTTTACCATATTTACAACAGAACATTAAATTGGGTAAGAAATAAAGAAAATGATGCTTGTTTACGATACATCTCTTTGAAAGATCCTGTTTGTCTCCAGATCCTACAAGGTTTTGTCAGATTGATTTTAAACAAAATTTTAAGTATTTTTATTAAATGGCCTACAATGCAGAGGCGGATATAGACTAACATTTTAGGGTGGGTTGTAACTACAGAATATAATGATAAGTATGAGTCGTACCCAAAAAATCTGGTGCATGGAACATTTTTTTTAAACAATTTGCTAAATTGTGTGTTTTTATGCCGTTTGAGTGCTATTTTATCTGGAATCTGTCCATTTTCTTTTTGTTAATTTTGTAGAAAATCCACAAGATTAATAATATCTGCCTTAGTTCATTTCAATGTATTATTTATATAAATAACGGTGTAGACAATAAATCATTTTAGAGCTCTGCGTTTGTTAAAGAAGCCCTTCTTAAACCTTATACATTCTATGCCTCTTTGTCCTAAACTAATCACAGTAACAAACTACAGGAAAGTGAACGGAACAGTAGTTACGTCTTGCCACGCCGCACACACGCAAACTTTTAAAATTTCTTTCTTCTCGGGGTCAAAAGGCTTTTTCGCCTTCACGTTCGGCGCGCACTTGCCACGCCGCACACGCGTAATTGTTAAAATTTTTTAAATTCGCAAGTTCTTCGCCCACGTTCGGGACGTCACTTGCCTATTATTTCAATTTGATTTGCCCTTAATATTTTGCGCGTATACGTGGACAAGAAATAGGAAATACGCTAACTTTCCTAAATCTTAAAAGATTAGTTTGTAATAAGTACACTTTAAATATTATATGCTAGCTCTAGTCAGACTCCTTCTCTGGGTCGTGTCATTTGAAGTTATTTGGTCACACACAAGAATTAATAAACCTTATAGACTATCTTATTTTAGAGCACTGCTTAACTTAATGGTATAGGGTATTTGATTCGTAAATAAAAAGAAATTAAAAATTTGAAAACTAAACTTTTTTAATTTCAAAAACAAATGAATTATCTTTTTCAAGTTATTAAAATTTCAAACAAGTATATATAGATATTCACACATATGATATTATTTATATTTAGATTTAAAATGATTTTATACCAATGTGAGAATCGGGAATATTCCTGAATGATTCTACTTTTACACTTTCCCCTGAATTTATTATTATTATTGATTTTATTTAATTTTAAAATTTATCTCTGGGTTGTTATTTATATTAAAATTTTATATAGCTTGGTTATTTGTTACTCACAAATAATTATGATGGATCGCAGCTTTCCTCCTCGGTGTTTTAGGCCTTGGAATGAAGTCCTTGATCTTCTTCTTTCTTCCTTCCTCCCTGGATTTCTCCTCTTCTTTAGGGTAGAATGACTTCTCTCTTCAATCCCTTAGGATCTCTCCTCTTCCTTACTCGTATCGCGATTTATTACGGCCCGCTCAACTGTACCGGAGTTGGTGATATTCGCCGACCTACTGCTGATTCTTC
>JAGFPH010000369.1:187788-207224 GCA_018207615.1 Philaenus spumarius
ACCTACTGCTGATTCTTCAGACTTTTACGTGGTCCTCGGGTGACTACCAATACGCAACTGAATTTAATTTTTCTTCCCTCTACCTTGTACTTTTGAAATCGAAGTCAAGAGACTTACTCTTTTCTTTTCAACAACTTCGCTTCTCTGGTGATTTAAAGGGTCCTTCTAGCTTGTAGAATCTTCCTTTAGTTATGTAAATTAAGTCCCACGACTTTATTTTAATTAATTCACTTTAGTTTCGACGATAATTAATTATTTGACTTTCCGTGCAATGAGTAATTGTATTGGTCTCGGTGGTGGTCGCATGACGTCATCCCTCGAGCTCGCTTGATATTGTTTACATAAACATTGCCGGTTTTTACAGGATTCAATCAAATTTTTGTATTCAAAACTTTCAAAATGCTCTAACTTTTTAACCCATGGTCCGATTTTGGATTTCTGCAGCTCATTGGATTCCTGACCATCTTCTGCTTTCTCCCTCCTTTGAGTGGTTGTTCTAGGGTTCCTGGTTCTCCAGTTATCGCCTTCGCTAGTTTTTCCTTAATTTTGAATTTTAAATTCTTCAAAATGGTCCAAATTCGAATTTCTTTGGTTCCATCTTCCTCTTCTGGTTCCCAAACGTTCAAAACTGATCTTCTTTCTTCTATTTTCACATCGGGCACGGTTCTGCGGCCTATTTATTGTGACTCGTCGAATTTTGGATTTGGCAACCCCCCTTTTTGGTTTATGCCCTCTTCTCACATGGTATATTACAAAAACATATATACTACATCTTATTTAATATATACTTATTTCTGTAGAAACTTATTTCCCCCGATTTATTCATTTATTTTAATGTGTTTATTTTTGAGCCCTTTTCTTTAAAATATATAATTATATTACTTTATTGATATTTAATTATTATTAATTATTTATTCTTTATTTTATCCCCAATTTAGATTTTTGAAATTTTCAAATTTGTGAATTTTAGCATTTTTTCCACCAAGTCTTTGTTCTATAACTTGGTAATTATCTTGATTAAAACAATTCTGTTAACTGGATTATTATTGTCTTTTTCTCCTCTACACATTGTATTGAAAAGACTTTACTATTTTTATTTTTGAAAATACATTAAAATTTTACATTATAGCCTTTCACGGCGCATAGCAACAGACAGAGTTTTGCAATATTCGACAAAACCTGACAAGAATTATCCTGTCGATTTCCCTTAGAATAATTCACTCCGCTTGGCTACTATTACTTTTAACATTGGCTAAGCCTGCAATTTATAAAATAATTATTTTAAATCATTTACTTTCTTCTTACACACAATTTTCCTTTGATATCCATTTATAACATGTTATTTTACTTATTACTCATTATTTATTTACATATTTAAGCCTATTGGCTTCTATATACAATTTTTCTGGTTAGGCCTAATTACCTTAGTAATTAGCCCATTTGTCTCGGGTTTTTGCCCGTGGCAGTCTGTAAACGTAAACGATTTAAGGTAAGTACAGATTGGGCGATTATCGGCCGACTCGTGTCGAAGAGCCTGAATCGGCTGATAAGTTTGTCGGTCAAAGGATATTCCTGATGAGAGATCGGTGGTTCCAGATGGGAAACATTGGTCGATTTGTAGGTTCAATTAATTTAAAATTTAACAAATAATGTTTGGGTATTTTCATTTTGAATGATAAATGCAATTTTAATCAACAACTTTAAATTAATTTAAATTGTTAAATTCAAAATAATAACTAAAGTTTGCGTATTTTTATTCTAAGAGTGTCAAATAAACACATGGTTATACTAATAATAATTACATGGTTATAGAAAGTTATATACCCTACCACTACACAGTGCACATACTTTTTTTTACCGACACCTTTAGATGCAGTAATAACTACAAAATTAGTTGAATTTGCTGCAACAAAATACTCTACATTAACAATACTAATACAACTAAATTTAAAATTTTTCAAAACTTTTGATAGTTAAATAATACATTATACTGTTGTACAACATAATTTATGTATTCTCTTTCTACAGTTAAATTGTTTAAGACGACAATTTTAATAACACAACAAATAGGCCTACATCAAACGTATAGGATTGACTACTAGCAATCTACCGTAGAATCACTGCTAACTTCACTTCAGAAGGGAGGCACTACATAAAACTTAAAATATCGGTTTTTTTAAATATTTGGAAACACTTTGTTAAGCGTTTCTTTAAAGTCTGATTTAGTCATTCGAAAGAAGTTTTTAAGCGAATATTTTATCACATAATGTACATTATAAATAACTAGAAAAGTACTTTGATAACAAAAAAATGAAATCACATTTCTCATAAGACTGCAAAATTAAAAAAATCTGTTTTTAAAATTTAGACGCGTTTTACCGCAGTTGTTGTATTTCTGTGTTTTCAGGAAGAAAAATATAGTATAACATTAGAACGGATGAAGATACTTTGCTGACAGTTTTAGTAGCCTTAAACCAAAACATAGTGTAAACATTCCGGTATTATGGAGTTTATAGGGGGAAAAAATTAAAAAGTAAATAAAAATGGACATTTGAATTTAATTCTGTGAAACATCATGCCATTTTCATTTATAGTTTTTCTGTTATATATCGCTTTTAAGAAAGGCTAGTAATCCAAAAACCTGGAAATGCTTAATCACGATTTTTTAAACGGTTAAATATAGAAAAAATCTTTTTCAGAGAATATTCTTCTCTCGAATCTAAGTCATTGGATGTACATATCAACCAAATTTAGTTATTTTTAATACAGATTATTTAAGAAACAACGTTTTGGAAATGAATAAATCTTGAATACAGTAATTCGAAAAATAACGGAGATATTCAAAAATTACAAACAGATCTTATTCTAGATGACATTCTGCTTCTTTTTATGAAATAAAAATCAAAAGTCAGATTTTTTGCCTTATAATATTGCAAGGGGTACACTTAAAATTTCTAAATTGCGAAAAACGCTTGTTTTTTCCGGCTCATATCTCGGAATCTATTAGAGATATCTTTTAGAGAAAAAAAAATTAAAATATGGGCTTTTGCCTTTAATTCTGTGAAACATCATGCCATTTTCATTTATAGTTTTTCTGCTATAGCGTTTTTAATAAAAGTTCTGTGAATAAATTTGTAAAACGTGTATCTTGTTTGTTTTAAAACATTTCCTTCCTAAATCATAGTCATCTTCTTTTTTGGGACTTTTTTATAGTAATAAAAGTGGTGGAAACACAGGCAGGAGTTAGTCCATCGCACTATTAAACAATTAGAGGAAAGTCGGAAGATAAATGTGTTGCCCACAAGACAGGTGGTGATTTTTGTCGCCGCCGATGTTGTTCTGTACTGGCGATTTTCGTCGGTCAACAAAATGTACGAATCGGCCGATAATCGCCCAATGTATTCTTTTAGACCCAAGTAGCAAATATGGCAACCAGATTCATAAGTTAAAGATCATCCGTGAATGCTGTGCGACGCTTGTTCAGTTGTTCATAGTGTTCATACCACCATTAGCAAGGACAATTTTCCGCTTTGACCGTTAACTATATTGAATTCAAATGTGAGTTGCGACAATGCGACTATACTCATATGTTCCTTGCAGTTGAGGATTACGGCATTCATCGTTCCTGCTCGAATGGAATGAATTGAGACTATTTCTAAAAAATAGTATCAATATTATGCCGCAATCGCGCAGTTGTTTATTACTACGCTATGAGCTGGTTACATTCGATGTCATCATGTTAATAAGAAAACATTATTAAATATGAAAAGAGTGCTGCATTACTAACAACTGCTTACACAAATCTAAAATACGATCAACTTTACAAACGTTTTTCCGTAATTAAAAAAAATTATCCTGGGTTGGGGTGGGGGGTCATGACCCCTATGACTCCCCCCTTGTATCCGCGCCTGCTACAATGTTACCTTTCAAACGTAAGTTTATTATAGTTTTATTTTTATCAACTGCCTTTAAATTTTTGTTTCTCAGGGTGTGTACAGCCATGTAAGGAGTTGTTATTTGTTTAAGATTTTATTTTCATTTACAGTTTTATTGCCGTTATGATTTGTTTTATTTTCAGTGTTACGTTTAGGAGGGTTGTGCGTTCCAAGCTATACCAGTTGACGTTGACTAACCCGTCTTTCGCAAATAAAATTTGTCTTAAAATATTAATATTTTCTTTTAAATTCCACCTCGTTTCCTAACTGTAAGCTTATGTCTTAAGAATATTATCATTTCCATCTAATCCAATCATGAATTAATGTCATTTTATTTTTACTTATGATCTTGTACTTCCTTAACTATACTACAGCTTACATTTATCATATTAGCGGGAATTTCGGCTGGGATGTATTTCTTGTTTTTATCTTATATGATTTGGCAAGTGTTCTGCAACATCAGTGTGAAAAGAGCTGCTCTTCCATCAATGTCATCTATGCGACGTCTTCACTATGAAGGTGTTATTTACAGATTTAAATTTTTGATGTTGGCAACATTACTTTGCGCAGCTATGACAGTTATTGGATTCATCTTAGGCCAAGTAAGTAATTTTATATACAATATGTGTGAAATAGATTTATATGTGAAAAGAATAGAAAAGTTAATAATACAGTAGAGTCGCGGCTATCCCAGCCTCGACTAACCAAGTCCCGGGTTAACCGACATAGTCAAAAATAAAAAAAATTAAGGTTCAGAAGTTTGGTTTGCGGTAGACGCATGCGTTAAAGTAAACGCACAAAGTGAAATCCGCATACAGCGGAAAATCTACTGAACTGTACTTATATTAGTCACATACTGTTTCATCAAAAATGGTTCTGGTAAATAAAGCGCACAGTTTTTAATCATTATTAAATACTGTACAATGCAGTAATTCCAGTACTTTGTTAATCATCAATACAATTTTGTTAATGCTTTTTCACTAAATGTCACGTTGTTCAATAAAACTCAAACTCGCTGTGTTATGGCAATATGCAGTATAAACCATTTAAAACCAGTAGTGTAAAATTAGAAAGGCGCACAATCAAGCGAGTTCCATTAAACGGAAAACACTTGTGGAATTTTTCAAGAAATAATTCTTTTAACTGGAAATACAGTAGATACCTTTTTCACATCTTTGATCATGTTTTTATTATTTCACAAGTTTACCATAAGTTTCCCTCTCGATTTTTGATAGAGTCCGTGTATCTCGTTACCTTGGATAATACCTCGGTAGCTATAAAAAGCTGTAAGAGTGTAAATACAAGGATAAAGTTTATGTTAAAAAATCAGTCTTAAATAACACTGTAGGCCTAATTCACAAAAACTGTCAGAAAATAGATCTGGTAAAACTAAGTTTAATCTTAAGATTGAGCAGGCAATTATGAGAAAATAAAAATATCAATTCATAAATTAAAATTATGGTACAGAACAGTTATCGCATTACTTCAACTGTTTATTTGTAATATGATGACAAAACAGAACAGGATCATTTGCATTTGCAGGGGATCATGTAACATGTACTGGTCATCAGTGATAGTTTATTGAGAAAACATGAATATTAACTTAATGATATTTAGATTATATTTTAAATCCTACAAATATGTCGGTGAAAAGTACTAAAAAATCCAAATTTTCTAGGTTTCTGAAGGCCGTTGGAAGTGGGATGAAGATCTTGATCTGGAATATACGTCGGCATTCTTTACAGGAGTCTATGGAATGTGGAATATATATATCTTCGCATTGATAATCTTGTATTCTCCTTCGCACAAACAGTGGCCATCAGAAGCAGGTAAGGGTTCATGAATCGATAGTTGCTTGCCTTAATAGTCCAAGAGATGTATATTACAAAAAATAATGCAAATGGAAAAAAATTCTTCAGCAAGTCGTGATGATAATGTTATAAAATATAAAAATCTTTACTAACATTGTAATTTACAGTATTATCACAGCCCTCACCTTCATCAGTCCATTCACTATCCCTGGAGCTAACTCAATTGTATTTAAAATATTTTGTTATTAATTTTCAAACTTTGATGGAATACTTACTGAGTAGGTTCTAACTTAATGTGGTCCGACTATTTTTACTGTAATCAGTATTAAATAAAATAACATTATGCCACCCTTGACTGGAATATGTTATGTACGCTGGCCCTATATATAAAATAATATTATTGAATCAAGAAACTTTTGCATTTGTTTTACCACAAGTAAGTTAATTCTACTACAATTAATGTCAGGAAATGCTATCCAGAATAAAATACTCTTACAGTAACGACCTAAAGGCTGGCGCACACAGCAGCAGACGGACGTTGTTTTCAACGCACACAGCTGCAGACGGACGCATGCAGATGTTTTCTCTCCCCTGATCGTCTTAAGTACACTATACTGTGAGATGATGTCAAATGATTTTGTATTCTTACCTTTCACTGAGATTAAACAATGGGTTTTAAATAAAGTTGGAAGTATTATTAATCCTACACCTTTATTATAAAGAAAACATAACATTTGTATGTAGAAGGTTCCAAAGGCGTTATCGTGCGGAGCACGCAGGGGTCTCCCCTAGTACTAAATAAAAACTGTTTAGGAATGCTCGCGATGATCCTTAAATATTTTGTAATGGACAATAACATCATTTGACCTTGAGCACTTTTTTTAAGCTGGAACAGACTTTCAGTTCACGCGTTCACGTTGTAATACTCTCAGTCTTATTTCAGAATTCAGATTGAATTTGCGTTCATAAATTATTCTGTGTCGCTCTAACTGAAATCATAAACATTAGGATACGATTGTACACATAAAAATGAATTTAAAAAATGTATAAAACGTAACACGATATACAAGGAAACACAACCCACGTGTTTTACACAAGGCAGACAGCTCCTGGCTGGTAAACAAATCCTAGAGCCTCTAGCGGTACTGTTGAAAAACTGAGTTAGCGCATGCGTGATACTAAACGTATGCAAGCAGACGTTTAAAAAATCGCTTCCGTTGCATTCAGATATCTGCAGATAGATGGATTTCTGTGCGTTGGCACATTTAATAAGCCAATTTTTCGTTCGTCCGTCTGCTGCTGTGTGCTTTAGCCTTAATGCAGATAACAAAAATAAGCCAGATTAATGAAAATACTTATACTGTGAGCGTATTTGAATTTAAAAAATATTTTTTTTACATTTCTCTTCATTTTATTTTCCTTGTGTAGAAATTATAGTAAAGTTTATACTAATCATAATTTCCTATTATTTAGTGGTTAATGGGCATTAAATGAAGCGAGAAAGATAGAATCTTTTAACCTAATGGTCTTTTAAAATTCCTTATTGTTCCCATTCATATATGTTCTTTCTTATACGGGGGTGGCAAAAAGTCCCAGAACAACCCAATATCTTTTTCCAGGTTCCACTTACACAATTGAAACTTTGCAAATTGTTTATGGGTATAAAAAACTACTTTTTTAGAATATGGCTGATTTTTCACCTCCTCTGGGGGACGGCCAGTCAGGAGTCGGTGAAAAATCTTAAATGTAAGCATGGATTGTTATGCATATCATTTTAAAGGTCTTGATGAGACAAACACAACGACATAATAAAAATGAAAAATGGATGATCCTGAAAAAAGTTATGGCTGTTCAAAGTTTTGATATGCTGCATGTTAAATGAGCCTTATTCTAAGTTTAATTTATTTTTACATGTTCCATGTATTACACGTTCAGCTCTGCAAATTGTTTACGGGTATAAAGAACTACTTGTTTATGCTACAGTTGATTTTTCATCTCCTCTGGGCTAAATCAATTTATTCAAACTTAGAATAAGGCTCATTTAACATGCAGCATATCAAAACTTTGAACAGCCATAACTTTTTTCAGGATCATCCATTTTTCATTTTTATTATGTCGTTGTGTTTGTCTCATCAAGACCTTTAAAATGATATGCATAACAATCCATGCTTACATTTAAGATTTTTCACCGACTCCTGACTGGCCGTCCCCCAGAGGAGGTGAAAAATCAGCCATATTCTAAAAAAGTAGTTTTTTATACCCATAAACAATTTGCAAAGTTTCAATTGTGTAAGTGGAACCTGGAAAAAGATATTGGGTTGTTCCGGGACTTTTTGCCACCCCTGTATACTCACTGCAGGTAGCATTGTTTGGTAATTTAATTTATTTTTTAGACATTGCGAGTGCAAGCAATGACGAAATAGAGTTTTCCCGCTTACCGACTGAACCAAGTGAAATTTCAGCCTTGACATCTTTCACAAGAAAAGCTGCTCTTGAATAAATGTTGTGCCATCATCATATTCCTGTAAGTTTTACTTTTTCTTTAGCTATTAAATTAGTGTGTGACAAATCCCTTTAGGACCATGTTAACCCAGGAATGTTTAGTATGTTTGTTCTAAAAAACGTGTTCCACAGTCTTTATTCTACAGTTTGTTAATGAGAATAATTTGCACTTAAATTATTGACTGTATTATTTCATTGTAAATTTCTCAAAGTGTTTTTGGTATCAAATTTTCCACTAGTTTCACATGGATTATCAGACTCCATTTCCGTATCTGCCACAAACATTTTTACACACATAAATGGTGACTTCTTTGTGATACTTAATAAAATAAGGGGCATCAGTTCCGCAACTGCTGCGAACATTTTTGGACCCACACATTGTGATGTATTTTGTAAATTAAGGTCAACCTAGTTTGAATTCCCGCATTTTCTGCAAAAATTTACACACAGTAGAGTATCAATCCTGATACTTCGAGTTGAATGGGACCAAGAGTACCTCGGATTGTGAGAAACTCGAATTACATGGAATATACAGAGGTTAAAATTAGGGATGGGTCGATTCTCGATTCCAAAAGTCGATTCCACCGATTCTCGGCACTGGAATCGGCATCGAGTCGATTCCGTGAAAGTCGATTCCGAGCCCGGCCACCACCAATTTCTGCAAATATGTTCGGTACGCCGATTGCCCCGGCCCCGGTTTATATTTCCTCGTTATATTAGTCGTTACATTCCATTTCATTTTAATACGAAGTATTCGGAGAATCTATACTGCACCAAAGTAATAGAGTAGCCGTACCGTTACTTCTAGCCCTTAGTAGCGATTACTTTGTATGATTGCAAACTAGAGGTGGGTCGATAACAATACCGGTACTTATCAACAAAAAACGGAATGTTCATGGAAGAAATTAACGCCCGAACACAATTAGCAGCAATTTCATGAAATTAAAATGTAATTTAATATACCACAGTGAGTTTTCACGAAAGATGATGAAACCCGAATACAATTAGGCAAAATGTATGAAATATCAGTTAAAAAACAAAATTTAAGTACCACAGTGAATGTCCCCAAAAAAAAATCGATGCCCGAATACAATTTGTGCCAAATTTATGCCGTTGGTGAAATATTATTTAAAATAAAATGATGAATGTCCGCAAAAGAATTTGATGTCCGAATATTATTTGCGCTAATTTTATAAAACGCCGGCATTCGATCGCAATTATACAACGGCGTATGTCCGCGAATAAACCTACTTCAGGAATAAACATACTCCCGAGAACAATGGAATGTCCGTATAAGAAATTGTTACCCAAATACACTAATCTAGTCCAATTTAATAAAAACAATGCTTTAAATACAATAGCGTTAAAACATAATTTAAGTACCACAGTGAATGCCCTCAAAAAATCGATGCCTGAATACAATTTTATGAACATGAACTACCATTGGTGACATATTATTTAAAATAAAATGACGAATGTTGTCAAAAAAATACGACGCCGAATGTTATTAGCGCTAATTTTAGAAAACTCCGACGTAAACCTTAATTTAAATTACTACGGAGAAGGTCCTCGAAAATGTAATTTAGATGATAGTTGTAAAATTCGGAAAAAGTGGAAATTAAATGTAGCTATTTTCGGGAATGAATAACAAGTTAAACAAATTTATCATCCGTTGGGACTCCTACAAAAATCATAAATCACGGGTAACATAAGTCCCAAAAATGTCCAAAATTTTTTACCCGACCTAAAATAAATAGCATTATTACATTAAACTTCCGTTACCGATCTATAAAATGTGTTAGTTTTCGTCACAGTATACACCCTAATTCTATAAATAGACACGATAAGAAACGAAACCATAAGTGGTTGACCTTGGCCTACCTGAATAACAGCCTACGCATAACAATTGCCTAAAAATTTTACTGGAGAAAATGTCTACATACATCAAATTAAGAATGTTTTGCATTTTCCCTACTGATATTTATTTTACATGTTTTTTTTTTTGTTCTTAAGTTATCCTTACAAGTTAAACCCCTACTCTTTAATAGTATATTACGTTACAAGCCCGGTAAATAGGGTTTTTCCGTGCGAGTATGATAGTTCCCGGGTGAGGCGCAGCCGAGTGCGGGATTTGCATGTGCAAGCACGGAAAAACTTACCGGAAGAGAGTGACGTACGATGTTTATCATTATACTACACCGAAAAAGCAACATATTTTTAATCAAAACATCAAACATCATAAAAAAAACTTGTTTGATTTTTCTTTTATATTTCCATTGACCAAATCAATCAGCTGTTTACTTAACACTGATGTTTATTCATATTTGTAAAATATATATATATATATTTTTTTTAAGGCTAAATCCTGGGTGGTTATCATCGCCTCATTTGTAAAATAAGCTAGAGAACGGTAAAATCAGCTGTTTACTTAAAACTGATATGTTTATTCTTATTTGCAGGGTCCCGAAAAAAATCGCATTTTGCGATAAGTGCAATTTTTTGCGAAATCCCATAATTAATTGCAAAAACGCAAAATCAAGATTTTTTTGCGAATAAGACGATTTTTTGCAAAATTAGCAATTTATTACGAAATTCGTAAATATATATTGTTTCGAAAATGACGTAAATACTAACAGTAGCTTATTTCGTTATTATATAGTTTTATTAACTACGTTCGAATCGATTTCCAAAGCGAGAATGAGATATAACCATGCGATCGAAAGAACCGCCGAACCGGCGTGTTCACCGGTCTACTACTTTCAGGTGGCCAAGCCTACATAATAATAAGTTGATTTGTTCGGTTTTTCATTGTTCATTTTTTGTGTCGGCACTGCATAACCAAAGCAATGACATCGAATAATTGCTGTCGTTGAATAATCTGTCGTTCTACCCATCACAATCACATCCATAGCGCTGAATAACCGATGTACGGCTATTAAATGGATTGTGTTCGGATATTAATAACTGGCAGCAGTGGGTGGCCAAGCGCTCGGCTGACTCAACAGCGGCCGCTGTTCCATTGAGCGCTGAAACTCCCTGAAGCTAACTCAGCTGACTATGCTAGTAAAAAACTTTAAATTCGGAATTATTTGCAGTACTGTAATGTACTTATTTATTTACAGTACATTTCCGCGTTCGGATGATTGACGTTTCGGACAATCGAAGCTCTACTGTAGTTGAATTCTATTAATTTGTGCTTAGTTTTTATTCGTGATATAGAATTTTGTTGTAAAATGGGTCGAACCGGTATTACGGTGTTCGATCGGGCCCAGTAATACAGTGCCGACGGACTCTCTATACTTTCGATAAAAAAACGCTGTTGTGTAAAGACTTCAACATAAACATTTCCTGGGAGAAAAAGAACAACATTTTAAAACATATAAAGTGTGAAAAGCATGTTAAAGCTAAAAGTTCTTTTACTCAAGGTAGAAGCAGCCTTAAACAAAGGTCTATTGTAGAATGTTCTGAATCAACTAAATGTAAAAAACTTTCAAAAGAATATCTAGGGAAAAGAACAGTGGAGACGTTTTCAAAGGCTAATATTCCCTTACATTAATATATATATATAAAAGTTACATACTACTTTTATATATATGTATTTTTTAAACTCTCTGAATTCTTAGTTTTCTAACTAATTGTTGAATTTTCTGTGGGACCCTGATTTAAAAAAAAACTGTAGTTTGTAATGAAGCTTTTTATATTGATTATGAATGAGTAGAAAATGCGGAAGAATAAGTGCTATTTTCACCAAAATAGATGCTATTTTCCCAGAAAATAAATTATATTTTTCCAAAAAATAAATGCTATTTTTTCCGGTCCCTCTATTTGTAAAATCAGCTGGAGAACGATAAATGTACTGATCCCTACACAGCTGATTTTACAGCACGGAAAATAAGGACTTGCATGTCTGTGTTTTCTACGTCTATGAGCACAAGTATAGAAAACACCTTTTTCGGTGCAGTATAATGGAAAAAAATGTATACATTTTTTAATGAATCCAAATCAGGAGTTTTATGTAAGTTATTCTTAGTTCAATAACAATATTAACAAATAACATTAAAGTCAAAAAACCATGCAGTAAAAATTAAATAACAATATTTACTTTCCTTTACATGGTAATTGGAATCGGGAATCATTTCTTGGAATCGGAATCGATAAATTTGAGAATCGACCCATCCCTAGTTAAAATAAAACTACCGTTTATAGCTCTTGTATAACCGCAAAAATGAATTTTTGTTAAATGTACACTGTTGTTTTATATTAAACATCGAGGTACAAACATAATTTTATATACAGTACAAAAATATAAATTTACTTTTTAAAGAAATCATAAATAGTTTTTTGTTTAACTACACTGCAACGCTTACGAGCAGTGATGTCACGCCAACGACAGAATACGGTATCGGCTGAAGTAGCTTTGAGTTGTTGTTCACGTAGCGTAGCGCTGCATCCAAATCAGCGATTAAACAAATGTTGCACACAATACAGTAGTGGGACTGATTTATTTTTAGACATGCCCGGATTGGTGTTGAATGACCTTGTAAGAGAGGGGTGGGGGATACGGCAGTGGCGGGAAAAGTTCTTTTCTGTGGTATTTTTGTATATTGAAGGCGCTATTCGTGACTCGAATTACACGGAACCTCGGATTATCGTGACTCGAATTACCATTACTCTGCTGTACTCACAAATTGGTATTTATTTATAATATTTCATGAATATAGCGATTGATTTGGAATTCTTGTAACTGGCGCGTTATGTTCCCTTAACAGTCTTAATGTTTGAGAGACCTGATAACACAATCCAAGGTATTGAGGCTTCTCATGGTACTTCAAAATTACGTTGCACCAAAGAAAATTCACTAAAATTTCAGTATATTGTTCAATCTAACCTACAATGTCAAATATTTTTAGGAAATGTTTCAGAACATTTAAGTCGTGGTACCGACTTAAATATGTGTATGCACTAAAAACATACTGTGTTTGGAGACTATAAGTTAGTTATTTTCTATATAATGCTGTACACTATAATTTAGGTAAAACCTGGTACATGAACTTGCATTTATTACCTACTATATATTCTGGCTATTTTAACCGATTTTAATGTAACTGTAATAAATAATTTGCAATGTAAGTATAGTATATAATATTAAGACATGTAACAAAATAGACATAAAATATACTATAATTTAATTTGACGGCCTATTTATTCAGTATAATATATATACATATATAGTTATTGTACCTTTTTTCTTTGTAAATTAGAAATACAGTAGTTATATCTGAATCCGATTAAATGGTTTAGAAATCATACTTAATCGAACAAAACTATCGATCGAAGAGTTTTTAAGTGTTGATCGCTAATGTAAGCACTGGGTTAACTGTCATATCTAAACCGCCTAACCAATTTTGATAAAATTAAAACGATTTATAAAAAAAAGAAATGAGCTAACAACATGATATTTAAAATTTGAATCTTATTAAATTTGAGCGTTATCACAGTATAAATCCTTTACTACTTTTTAAACTACAAAAGCTGCACAGTTACATGAAGAATTCAAATATTGTTTAAACTACAAAATGTAGACAGTAAACTTTTATTCTTTCTAAATCCAATTGTTTAATAATTTGAGCTCATCAAACATTTATAGGATTTATCATTTTAACAGATTTAGTTTAGAATATCCAAAAATTATACAGTACAGCCTCGCTAATCCGGTCTTTGATGATCCGGAAGTCCGGCTAATCCGGACGGCCCTAAAATAAAAAAAGAAGAGAAATTGCAGTATTTTACTGGGTACAGTACACGCAATTGAAGTTTGCCGAGAGCGAAAATAGTTAAGGGTTCATTTGTCCTTGGCTATTTTTAGCGTGAAGAGAAAGCTCAGCCGAGGATAGAAAGAGTCGGCCACCTGCCCTCCTGCCCGCCCGCCCATTATCTTTTGTCCTACAGTATTTCAAGGAAGTGACTCACTTCACCAGCTCACCGCACTATACCTGACTGCAGACTGTCTTAACTATCTGTCGAATCAACAGTTCCTTTTTGTTTTGTTTCTCGCTAGAAGTCTGGAGTGAAATTTTCAGTGCACCCTATTCATTTGCACCTGAAAAGCTACATTTTCCAAAAAGTATTTTTTGAAAAATTAGCTATTGTAGTTTCTATCACACAATAGTTAGAACACGAACTTTCATCCGCCATATTGTGTGAGTATTTGACTCTAAAACTGGCTTCACTCTTGTGTTCGACTTGACCAGTCTATTAATTCTGTGGTCGCTGATATTTACTGTATACTGTATTACCAAAACAAAAATTTTAATACGTTTTCTCACTTACAACACAAACGGTATACATTTCATGCATTTTTAGGCTTTTTCCGTCTAATCCGGACTTTCACTAGTCCGGACAGGGTCCGGTCCCGTCAAGTCCGGATTAGCGAGACTGTACTGTAATTACATTGTCATAAAATATTTTCTGTAAAAAATGCATTAAAATAGAGCTATATATTTCAAAATAATTTTTATCTACCACATTTGGAAATACCAAAGTTTAAATTTGGCCCCAATAAAAACATTTGTGGACAGAAATCATAACTTTAAGACATTAAGTAATTTTTCTGTCTTTATAAATCATATGAATCCAATTTACCGTAGATGCCACATTCCTTACATAAATGTAGCGTGTTTATTAGTTTGTGATTTGTAATGTGAAAATACAGTTTTAACACCTAGAAATAATCCTGAAAACAGCTTAAAAGTAAAGTAAAACTTTAAATAAAAATAGTTATATAATAATTCTTGTAGAGCAGGAATGCAACTTTTGTACACATAAGATCATCTTATTAAAATACTATTTACCTGAAGATTAACTGTTTCACTATTATTGATTCTAAAATTGAACGAATGGCCTACATCTTTAATAGTACCAGAAAATAACCACCCTTAGTGAAGATGGTATCCTTTGGACTTAGGTTGGATTAAATCATATTCAGCAAGTAAAAGAGAAATTAAGAGGACTTGTGCTAATAGAAACGTAAGTCCGAAAATGCTAAGTTTCACGTCATAAGTTTTTTTTACCAAAAAACAACTTTAGAAGTGGATAAAATATTAAATGCAGATTTGACTTACCCATGTTTTGTATTACTTTTTACAAGTGTACAAAAAACAACGGTTTAATTTTAAATATTTTTTTTTAATTTTGGCTTTTTAAAGTTTTTACTTTGAATATCTTGAAAACCGATAATTTAGCAGAAAATTTACAAGAGACAAAATATTGTTATTTCTTTCTGTAGCTCAAATTACAGTTGAGTTATTGACAAAAAGCACAGTTTCAGTTCGGCAAACCTGATAGTCCAGAAGCGATTGTACTTGTCGGTATTCTTTTGGTAGTTGTCCGTTTTACTCGCTAGCCGCCATGTGCTTTCAAATAGCAACAGAATATAATTTTGCAGAATTAATCAAAGAATACAGTTACTGAAGCAGGAATGTAAGGAGTTTAGTATTCAAGAGGGCATGACAGAATTTTCCATTAAATGTTTGTATCAATTTGAGACTAGTCTCCTAGATTTCTGAAATAATTGACTAGAATGACATCGCTGTAAGTTATTTGTGCTTTTTTACATTTTTCAACGGTTGAAATATTTCAATATTTAATAGTTTAAAAAATTTTCTTAACAAAATATTATTTAATACATTCTTTTGATGTATTTTTTTTTTTAAGATTTCTTGTTTGTCCATCATTATTATTTCTTTTTAAACTGCAAGTCAATACAGTAAATATAACTATCTATCTATAACTGTGTTTTTTACTCAAATCGTACTTCATACATCGAAGTGATTTGTATAGCAAATTGCCATCTAATAGTTCAGCATATTTGCTATTGCGGAGTTGCCAAAGTCTTGAGTGTCCTGGATGTCGTAGTTGTCTACAACACAACTAGATTAGCACAGAACTAAAATATATTTATAAAATGTCCTCAATATGTATCCCTCTCTTCCTGAATAACCTGGCTTGATGTATATCATGATTCCTCATTCAATCGTGCTCCATCTGTCTCATTCTAAAAACATTACACAAGTTATGACGCTGCATGTGTCTCTATTTTGCCCAGTTTTCCCTCTCAGGAAGTTCCTACTCTGAAATTGGATAGTCCGTGTCAAGTTTGGCTATTTTTATTACTGTTATAGGTTTGAACCAATACTGCTAATTTTCAAGGTCTAAATATTTGATTTAGAATGTATACTGTATTGCAGTTCTATGTTATTTTAATGCAAATCTATGGGTTGAGCACTCCTGTTATAAGTGAAGTTTGTGTTTTTTTTTCTTCCGATTGCATGGCAACTACATTATTTATTTTACAGATCTAATTGAGGAGTATGACAGATTCTCAACATAAGACAGTTGGAAGATACTTCAAGGCTCTTTTACATCCCAGAACATTATAAATCATTTGGAGTGTTAACATACATAAGTAATTTTAATCACTATAGGCTTACTTATATTTATATTTTTGTACTTTCAAATTTTATTTATTGACAAATCATAGCATTTTCTAACTACATCGTAGCAAACCACGAAATTGCTGCCAGTCATCCTGAGGTTATGAAAAAACGTTTTAATTAATAATGAATAACCTGATATTGTTTTTTGTTTCCGGTTACCAGAAAGCTAGGTGTTTTTAAACTATAGTTTTTTTAATAGGTTTAGTAAATTGCCTCTCTAAATATGCTCATCAATATTTTAATCATCGGGTTCACATTCCTTGTCAAGTATTCTCAAACTTCTCTATAATAATTTTGAGGCTAAATCTGGATATTAACTTTCTACCTTTATTGGAATGTCTCTGACATACCCCATCATATAAAATGTCACTCATTTTCTTTTTTTATTGTGTCCACTATATGATTCCGTAGCTGAACATAATAAATTAACCAAAAACCATGTATTTTTAAACAAAGTTACCCTTATTTTATGGCTTTAAAGTAGAAATTAGATCTTGATTTGTTTATCAAAGGCAAGGTCATGTTTGAAGCTTTTTTTCAGGGCTGTGCAAATATTTTGAAAATAGATTCGAATCCGAATCCATCTCGGGATTCGATAGTCGAATCCGCCATGCAAAAATATTCGGATTCGTATTCGAAAATGAATCCGCTAATCCAGATTCGGTTCGAAAGATCGAGTAGTGACCGAAAAGATTCGAAAATTTTCACGGATAAAACAGTACGAATGAAAAAAAGTTGTTAACGGTTTTGAACAGAGTATGTTGCACCATGTTAGGCTGCTCTGAATTAAATGTTTCACTGCAGCCTATAAGTGTTGCAGTTAGATTTTAAAATTTTTGATATTACCTGATTTAATTAGCCTATTAAATTTGTATTATGTTATTCACTTAATAATTATTATTAACTAAATTATGATACCTGTTAGTAGGTGGGCTGTATTTGATTGTAATAATTCCCAATAAAAAGAAGTTTGACTTGGATTCAATGTTAGTTTTTAATATAATTTAATTTTAAAATAAGCTGCACACAGTCCAATAAATATTTTTATAAATACCTTGAGGTCTTTCTAATATAATATTCAATATCAATTCGACAAACTTTAGATTCGATTTGAATTCGTAGGCTTGAGATTCGGACTCGATTCGGATTCGTAATTAGTCTAAAAATATTATTTGGATTCGATTCTGATTCGTAATTAGCTTAAAAATATTATTCGGATTCGAAATGACTGAAAAAATATTATTCGGATTCGATCTAGAATTTCTGGATTCGCACAGCCCTGCTTTTTTTTAAGATCATCAAAATATAACACTTAAGGAATCTGTCTTACTACTGTATAATGTTTTTTTTTTTAAAGTGTTAGTTTGTTAGTTTAACATCTCAATTGACAAAACACAAATTTCTGAATGTCTGAATTTCAACCATATGCAACTTTTATTTTTAGAATTAACTAGGAATCTCATTTTGAATTTACAGTTAAAATGAAACAGACGAAGTTTTTATGTATTTAATACAGATACAGTACACAAATTTAAAGATAACAATTAAAGATGAGTATCTGTGACTTTAGAAAAATGTCATCCTTTACACTGATTAATGCTTTGTAAATTTTCTAAATGTTAGATTTTTTTCACTTGTGTATTTCCTTTTAAAAATTAGTTTTTAAGACACTAATATTGAGTGTGAAATTTATTTTTGATTTAGTTAACCAATTGCATTTATGTTAGTTTAAGGCTTTATGATTTAGGTTTAAGACATGTGTACGTAGAAGTATTGTTGAATTTCCTCAATATTTGAGGCCTACAGTACTTGAGGCTGTTTGTGTGGAGTATTACAATTGATGCTTAGGTTCTAATTTTGTTAGGAGGGAAACAGATTTGGATAGTGTCTTGGTTAATCTGAACTTTCATTATTCATTCTTGTGATCATATCTTGATTATCTGTCAAAATTACGGTTATATGACTGTACTAACTATGAATCCCTAAAGTATACTTGATTTCTAGGTACGGTAGGACATCAGAAGTCTGACTTAAGATTGTTTTGTTATTACAACGGCTTGATTTTTTTATTAGTGATAGCATGTTGAGGTTACATCATTGCAGGTGCTATAGTAGGTTTTGGTTTGAATACAGTAGGCTTTGGCTACAAGTGAACTAGCACTTTCAAAAATAATATATAACAAAAGTTATATACAGGGAGCGGTGGAAGCGGAGTTATAGAAATGTGCTTCACTCCTCCATCAGAGGTAATGTTTGAATTTAAAAAAGTGACTACAAAATATTTTGGTTATTTTGTATTTCACATTTTTCTGAAAATTATTGTCATCATCAATATGCCTATCAATATTAAGGCAATTCATACAAACCCATTTTAAAAAGGCTGAATAAAAATAATGAATTCTACACCTGAATTAAATCAAAACTTGAAGCATTGTACCTCAAAGGCCAAAAGTATGTAGAGCAAGATGTAAGGAAACGGGCAGAACTATGTATAAATTATGTGAGGAATGCAGAGCTTAAATGCAGTATGTAGAGCAACATGTAAGGAAACGGGTAGAACTATCTATAAATTGTAGAGGAATGCAGAGCTTAAATGCAGTATGCAGAGCAAGATGTAAGGAAACGGGTAGAACTATGTATAATTGAATGAGGAATGCAGAGCTTAAATGCAGTATGTAGAGCAAGATGTAAGG
>JAGFPH010000369.1:210157-227105 GCA_018207615.1 Philaenus spumarius
GCAAATGTCCAAAAAAGAATGTACGTAATGTCTGAATACAATTTGCATTAATTTTATGACATAACGGTGTTAAAGAGTAATTTAAAAATAAACAACCAATGTCAGTTACAGGAACTGATTCCAAAATAAAATGTACGCTAATTTTATGAAATACTGGTGTTTGTAACGTTAATATTTTTACAAATATAAAAAATATGTAATTCTGATTTATGTGAATTTATTTTAATTTAATAATAATAACAATGTATTAAAATTTCTCTTTCTCAAAGAGGTGGATATAAGTTACATGAAAGGTACTATACAGACAATTGACAAAGAATCAATACAATGAAATCAAGATATATCTTGATTAATCAACTATTTATTAATATTGAAATCAAGATTTTTTAAATGAAAAGAACATTTCTACAAATTTACAAGTTCATGAACAAAACATACGTATGGTGACGTACATACCAAGTTGAAGTTATCAACAAAGAAAACTTTTACAAATTAATAAAATGAAATATTCCCTCACTGTCTAAGTTTTTAATCCAAATTTATAGAACAAACATTTATAAAAAGATTTCACGGAGTATTATTGCATTTATAATGCATGTGCTATGTCGGATGATTGCACAATAAATAAATTCTTTAAATCTGATGACATTTATAAAAAATTTTTTTTGTTATTTATCTCTGTTCACAGTTCTTTACTACTTGAGCTTTTAATCAAAATGTTTAATGTTTTTTTTAATACTTTTTAAATAATTTACTGAATGCTGACATGACACTGTACACATCCTTACTTTCTTCTTTCTTTTAGAAGACGCTCTCTCTATTACTTTTGATATGGTTCCCATTCCGTTCCATTTTCGTTTTATTCACTTTAGACATGGAAATCCTGTTTTAGAACATTCTATCGCCACATGCTATTCTAACCTCTATCCAATATTATTGTACAATGTTCAGGAATAAGATACCGATCTTATAAATTACGTCCATTGCTCGAACTCTTTAGTAACTTGCACTCAGATAAGCACGCACTATAATTGCCACTCTTCCCTGTGTTCACTGAATCAAGTCTTTTTATTATCTTTTCTTGGATAATGCACTAATTAATACTTAAACTTAATAATCTGTGCAGACACTATGTTTATTTGTTTTCTGCATTCAATCTATAATTGTTCATTTAAGTTTAGCTGCTGTATAAACTAATTTTGTGTGAGCTAATCATTATATTATTAATTAATACCATTCAAAATTTAGCTCCTTTTTTTAAAAATCCTTTATTTGCAAATATATTCCCTGTACAAATCGTACACGTTATATGTTAAAATGTATTTAAAAGTGCAACGGCTTAAGTTAACGTAAAAAATGCAATGTATTGTAAAATTGAGTAAAGTGTAAATTAAATATTGCTAATTTAATTTTACTGCCTGCCACATCAAATTTTAAATCATAGGAAGGCATAAATTCTGGGAACGTAAAATCAGGGTTTCACTGTATTTCATTTTTTGTAAAATATTTAATGTATTAGCCTGAATCTGTAATTTGCAGTTTTTCTATGAAAATTTAATCTCTCAATATTTTTTTTTAGTTAGCAGAAAATATTCTTATTTACCACTAATTATTTATAAAAGAATAACACCTATTATTAAGAATAAATGTTTACAGGATTTTATATCTTTTGAATTAATTTATGTTAAACTAAATTGTAATTTTTTCTTAAACATGTACTTAAAGTATACATGTTAGAAGTAGTCTATTTATATGATCTATATTTTATAATGAACATGTTTTTAATATAAAATTTAACATTAATGAACAGAATATTGGTAAGAATTTACTTTAGAAACCCGATTCGGTTTTTATTAAGAAAACCTACCTTTTTTTGTAGCATTGTCTTTGCTTCAAAATAACTGTCACCAGTTCTTTCAATAACATCCCTCTTATCTGGTCAGCGAGATGGTGAAATTATTTTTGGATGAAGATAACTCTTAAAGGTTTTTAAAATATACCGGGTGTCCCATCTTCATTTCACTGATAAAAATGACTGACAGAATATTAGCTGTAATGTAATGTTTACTTTTGTTTACAATCTTAGTAATTCTATTCAAAATACAATTAGAATCAACTGGCTGTGTAGTTGACACCCAGTTTTTACTCACAATGTTGGTGGAAGACCAATAAAAATAGTGATGAAGTATTGCAACACAACTCCAGTGCCATACAGACAAGCTTTCTCTAGCTTGTATTATTTTGGGATACTGGAAGCAGATGTGGCTTACCAAGTAAAAGACCCAAAACAGCTGCAATGATAAAATTGAAATAACTATTTCTTAATCTGTTGTTTAAAGCTCTAAATCAGTTTGACAGACATCTGCAAAGTTTGATATTCCACGCAGTAATTTACATCATGATGTGAAATCATTGAAATTGAAATCTTATCTTTTTTATCTGGTTAAAGAAATAATGTAAGATGATTTTGGCATCGAATTTAGTTTTTCGAATTGTTTGTAATACGCTGTGAAGCAGAACCCAATTTTACAAACCGCATAATTTGGACAAACTAAACAGTAGTTGTGTCAATCTCCATAACTATATTAGAGAGACAAAAATTGTCTGTAAAACTGCCTCGTCAATGCCGTCACGGGCGAAACCTTGGTCGGCAAGACTCAATAAAAAATTGTAGAACTTACAAAAAAATTGTGTTTGTCCTTTTAGAGACAAAAATTCAATAATTTAACACAATTTAAAAAATGTTTGGGCATGTGTCGGGAGTGGTGGTCCTTACGTTATCAGCAACACTGTAACTGGTTCAAACCTGGGAATGTTAAAAGAGTAGTTTTGCCTGAGCTATGAAATAGTCTATATTTGAGAATACAAATTTAATTTTGCAAAAAGATGGTACTTCACTGCATTACAGTTTTCTGGTCAACAACTTTGTTAACTGGATCAGAAAGCTTGGTACAATAAATTGGTTCTTATGAGACATAAGATTTTTCCTTGTGGGTAATTATGAAAAATTGTGCTTTTTCTCAAAAGCCTAGAGATTTGCAACATTTGAAAATCATTTAAATTTCAATATTGGAGTAGAATTTTATTCTAAAAAATAATTGGAGGCTGGTGGTGATAATTGATCACCTAGGGAAAAAAATTGTACCAGTATCATAAGAACCGACGCGGCGCTTTGTTATATAATACGAATTTGATTTTATTAACAAGCTGAATTATGACTTATTATTATTTTACAGGCAGGAATTGGTCTATGGTAGTTACTCTTGCTTTTATTTTGGAAATAAATATTTGTTTCATTGCCGCTATTTTTAATTAATAAACTGAATCACAAGTGGAACCAACACATAGCAGGTAAAATAACACAGGGAAGAGGTTAATATTCAAAATGAATCAATTTTAAATGATATTTTATTATAATATAAGCTTAAACAGTTGTTCATAAGCATCTTCCGTGTTATTAAATAAAATTAACTTATTTAATTTCTGCCTTAGGCCTATTGATGCTTTATTTTGATCCATGGATTGAGTCAAATGAGGAATATCGCAAACTTTACTTTCAGTGTTTTGTGACAAAAACATCATCAGATGCTTTCTAGAGCTTACCACTATTAACTTGTAAAGCTGTTTGTTCAGTTAGTACTGTACAGCAATCTTGGCACTTTATGTAATGCAATACATTGTTCTGGTACTAAGTAATGTTTATGTTACTTAGGTGTAATATTAACATGGGACCATCACCATCATCAGCACTGTCCCTGGCACAAAGTTGTGCTTCATGGTTGCTTAGCACTGCTGCCTGTATGGTTATCTCAAATTCTACGCAATTTAAACCTGAGCTGATAGTGACAGCGTTCTTAAACATCAATTTCCCGACAGCCTACTGAAATTTTATTACATAGGATTGTTATTTCGGCCACCACCCATACTCCTTACACAGGAGAAAAAAGCTCAAGATGGTCCTGTAAAAATTTGTAAGTTAACATGTAAGAAAACGTTTCAATTTTCAGCAGCCTTTCACTTAACTCCGTAACAGAATTTATATCCAAGATAAACCCTATTGCAAATGTGTGTCTACGATGCTTTAATATAGGTACATTTTCGATCTTTAACTTCAACAGATAATCTTAGGCTTCATCTAGAAATTGGAATATAAAAGCCTTATTTGAAAGCTTTATTGGTTCTTTGAAGTTTTTCCCAACTGGATTTCTTTTGTTTAGTACACCAAAAAGCCGATCAATAACACGTACAAACTTAAAGGTTTAATCACATCCATAGAATCTAGGATCTTTTGACTTTAAAAAATCTAATGTTTCAGCAACTCCGCTACTTAAAGTTTGGACAGCTCGTTTCACATTCATCTTTTTATTTCCATAGTTTACATGTTTGTTTGACAATGTATTACCAAACTTGTAGCCTTCAACGTTCTGTACATGATTAAGTAACTCTATGTATTTATACACAACTACACCATTTTAAGTCTGAATAACTTTCTTATCAGCCAAAGTGTTTCTACTCAGTTCAAACATATGACAAGCGTCAAAGATAACGTAAATGTGATGTTTGACTGTAGGCAATACAAACCAAGGCTTATGAGGAAATGTACATCCCAGCTTCTTAAGAGCGCTTATATTAGTTTTAGGACCATCACAAGTTACACTGTGCACATTCACATGGACTTCATTAAGTTTCAGAATTACAACATTGGCATCTATTTTATTAATAAAAAGGATGCTACAACACACTTGAATGATTGTTTCAATGAAACTACCTGGAAAACTAATGCTTCTGTAGCTAATACCTCGTGGTTCTCTACTTGAAGACCACCCAGGTCAAAGTAACCATAATTTTTGCTATTATTGTGATCAAAAATCAACTGCTTCCTAAGTGACATTGAGTCTAATTCTAAGTTACATTCCTAACAGAACTGATTTTGCCTATGTTAAATTTCAAATACTGAATAACCTCACTGAGGATACCTGGTGAACAGTTAAAATTAGATAACCACCGTCTTAAAGTCGAAGGATTAGGAAGAGAAAAGAATATTTTTCTTAAATAATTATAAGCTTTAGGGGAGTAAAAGTAAAATGTCAGTGCAAATTCCTTAAATTTTTCTGAGTATTCTCTGTTGAATTTACTTTTCTTATTATTACGAGCAGTTGATAAAATTAGTTGCAAAGGAAACCCAGAAAAATTATCTCCTAAGAGCTCATACAGTTAATCTGATGCCTTTACCTTTTTCTTAAGTATATTGATAACGTCCTTCAAATGCTGCATCTTCTTGTCGTGACGTTTGAGTTTTTGCTGGAGAAGTTTGACCTTCCAACGTAGTTTTTTCTTTACAGGAGAGAAGGTAAGCTAAAAAGAAAAAAATAGTAATACAAAGACCGATACCAAAGTTTTAGGTGTAATCAACGATTATACTACTTGAATATTGCTCATATGCTTCCTAGAATTGAAATATATATTTTTTTAAGTAATACCCTGGGAAAAAATCCTTTTTTAGGGATTTTTTACAATTTGATTAATATATGTACAAAATGTCTTTCTGTGTAGCATAATACTCAATTTACAATGGTACAGAATCCAGATTTTGTTGAAACAGAAATCAGACAAAACATGTTATCGGATAACTTTTTATAATGTTTTCTTGATTTCCTTCCCAACTACTTTAACATTGTCTAGTCTAGACATAAATACTGGTTAAGTGATAAAAATATATTTTTTAAACTGAAGTTTGAATGAACCCATGGTAAATTAGTGAAACTGTTCTAGTAATAATAAAATCAGCCCTCTTCCGTATCTAAATATATTAATAAACTACCTTTTTAGCTGTCTGTGATTGATCCTTTTCATTCTGTTCAAGTTCCGTATCATTAACAATGGAATTACGAGCTGATGAGCTTGAAGTTGTTAATGAAGGTCCTTAATCTGAAATAATTATTAAGGTTAAAATATATGGAATGATATATTAAATGTAGGCTATACATGCTACCAAAATATTAGGCTATTATGATTGTTAGCAGTTATTAGGCGTTAATATTGTTATGTTTTCAATAGGTTGTATTTAGTTTATTGTTTTCATGAGAATTTTAATTCCTGTTTATAAACTATTTAATTATCAAATACAAATAAAACCTTTCATATATAGGAACTAGGAACAATTAGCTTTAATTTAGTATAAACCGCATGTTATTCGGTCTAGTGGAAGGTTTAGAAAAACTGTCTAAGGAATTCATTTTTGTGATTTAAATATAAGGATTACATAACGTATATGAGTACAAATTATTACCATTCCATAACATTACCTGATTTCTTGACAATTGTAGTCCTTTTGACTGAGAGATGGTGAAATGCGCCTCCTGAGGAAATTTAAGAACTGTAGTCACTGCGTTGTTTTTTAATCGTCTTCTAAGGCCACCAATTTCAAAATCATCTGGTTTGAAGTGCTGACTGCAAAGTCTACTTGTATCTGATAGAAAAAATTTTTTTCTTTTTGTGCAATTGACCCATTTTTCTTTAAGGCTCGGGTCTGAAGTGAATCTGGAAATAAACCACAGGAAATTAAAAGTATGAAATTTGAGTGAGTTTGAATTATTAGTTAAGCTTATTCCATAATATTAAGAGTTACAGAATAGCTTTATTAGTTCTTAATCACTAAACCAATAATCATGCAGTTCTTGAATGATTTAACATAACATCTTTTCGTAGATATTCATATGAACAAATACGAAGCAGGGCATTTTTTTTAGGTATTCCGATCGTTAAAATTTATTTCAAAATAATGTAATCTCTTAACAAAAATATCTCTCAGCGCATTTTAAGAATAAGCTGAAAATACAGCAACAATTTTTAACCAACTGTTGTAGACAAATCAAGAGGAAATAGTACTTATAGTCCGACAGTGTAATTTAGTCTCTAAAATTAAGTGATGATATTTTAAAAATGTAATTCTACGATCTAGAAAGTAATCCATCCCGCTCCCTTTCTTCGCAGAATTGCTGCAGTTAAATGTTACACAGGTTAATGGCATGTTGAAATAAAAGCAACACTTATAAATAAATACATAGTCGTCAACCACCTTCTAGAGTTTGAGACATAGGCTACTGAGAAATAAGCAAGAAAATATTCCGGAACTTAAGCAAGCATGGGAACGGATATCATGGAATAAAGGTATCGCGGGGCACCGATTTCAATATTGAAAGCACGCGTTTAACCTTTAAATGTGAGAAAACCAAAGACCGTTTATGAAAAAAAGGTTTCAAATAAAAGTTTTTAATCAACTCATTTCCAACGGTTTTCTCGCTTGAAGTTTGTTTCTACTCCAAAAATAAAAAAATAACTTTTCATGTTCCGATTTTTTTGGCTGGTTATATTTTGTATTTTTATAAATTTTTTAACTGACTGATCTGTACGTTGTTTACTCCGTTGGAATCCTCAATTCTTCTAGATAAGAAATATGTAAGTTTAATAACAATCGGATGATCCCTGTGCGATGGAGGAGCGTGTTAATGAGAGTGCGCATTAAAATATTTTGCGGCAGAAATCACACAGTTGATGAAGTTCACCTCCAAGTGGAGGGGAAAGGCCGTTTTTCGCTTCCAAAACTCCACTACGCTACCATTCCAGGTGTATTATAATAGAGTTCTATGGTGTAGTGTCATTGACAGTAGCCCACAATGTTGCTATGTAAACAACATCCTTCCAAGTTAGTTTTGGTGTAAACTAAGAAATGTTAAACTCAAGCTTGGTGACCCCTTGCCATTGGGAACACCACCTGAACTCAAGACTTTAGAGCTGACTTCAGCTCCTGTAAGGATAAGCCATGCTTGACGTTCTCAGAGATAACCGGTTCAGTCCTTCAGCATCCGGAAGTAGACCCTGGAAGGTTCCTAGGAGTAGGTTGTTCTGGCTGCGCCGTGTCCTTGAGATAAGTTGGTCTTGAAGAAATCCCTGAAGTTCTATTAATTTAAAACCTCCAGATGAATTTCAACGTAATTAGTATCATATCAATACTTGCTTTGCTCCTTTTTATAAAGCGTTATTATTTTCTATAATTGACCCTTCGAATCGGTGTCGTGGTTACACTTAAATTCAATGACGGATTTGCCACTAAGAATGGCTGATCCGCTCCAATTATCCTATTCTGTTAACAATATGCTTTACTTAAGCATTTTAATGTGGTAGAGAGTTTAAGATGACTTGAAATTTTTTCCTTCTACCACACATAGATTTTATTACTGTTCAAATTTACATCGTTCTTTGGTGATTTTACTTAGAGTGTCGAAATTTACTTTCTTCTCTTACTTTTATGAGTCTAATGATCTTTTGACCTCCTTTCCGGAAACTCCCATTTTGTTGGACCAATTCTGCCAACTTAATTGGCTTGCTTTCAAGAAATTTCCCTTTTGATAACTTGTATTCACATGCACTACTTTCAATATTTTTCTATGGCTGATAATTTGTTATTTATTTCTATTGCTTATATTTATTTTTAGTACAATTTAAAAACATTTGTTTTCTCATTTAAACCACTAATTGCATATTTGTTAGAATGTTTTGATATCTCCTCCCTTATGCCGTGCTGTCTCTATCTCGCCCCTTTAGGGTTTAACTTCCCAAACTTGCATTTACAGGAAATTGTACTGTCACTGTTTTGTGATTGTTTATAACTTTTTATTGTGTTAACATTTAAAGATCTATTTTTGCTGACTTTTAACTGACCACATTCTTATTACAGACTAATTTGATTGGTAATTGTAAGTTGAAAACTGCGGAAGTTATTGAACTATTTTGTATAATTTTGTTTTGTATAAATTTTTCTTCCCTTTTGAGTTTTTGATTGCACTTCACGTAACTGTTCCTGAAACTTGATTTCCCGATTGTGGATATTTGTTCACTCGTTCAGTTCAATTTTACATGTTTTGGAAGTTCTATGGTTTTTGCTGTTTAACCCAATCTCCCCAATTATTAATTTATCTTTTGCTTGGCAAACCTTTTTTATTAAAAATTACTTTTTAATCTATTTATGTAAGTATTCCTTCTTTTTTTCAACCTTTCTTGAAAACTTAATATTACTTATTTATGAAACTTAACACGTTGACATGTTTCTCTACCACGACTACTTTTCTTTAATATTTATTTTTGGGTACATTATCGTTTGTTTCTAATTCGAAAGAAAAAAAAAACTCAGTGACTTTCAAACCCAGGTTACTTTATGAAATACCTTTAAATTAACACATTGTATCATTATAATAAGCCTTTGACCTTACAAGTGTATTTAATTATTTTGGTATTTTCTACTATATTTATACTTTTTTTTATGAAATTTTCCAGCGATGACTCGGGGTATTACAAATCAACAAGACATTCCCAGTAATTGTAAGCCCATGCTTTTTGAATTCATGGATAAATGCAGTGTCATACAGAATCCATCCATGAAATCTATTGGTTCTTGTAGGTGACTGGAAATTTGTTTATTTGCTTAAAGAACCTGGGTGAAAAGATTACTGATGAAGAGGAGGAGGCAGAAATGTTTCTGCAATACAAATATTGTAAAATATTTCAAAATATGTTGAGATGTTCAGGGAAGTTGAGCATCAAGGAAAGTCAGGGAAATGATGTACTAAAATTGTGTAGGAACCCTGATTGATTTCCCCCACCTGCTGACTTAAGTATGTTGTATGTACATTCTAAATTCAAGCTAATATTAAATTATTCGATATTATGAAACTGAAATTGATCTATCCCAAGTTCTCCAATTATATTTAAATGCAGCTGTTGGAAATTTGGATTTAGGTTGTGGAGATTGTGAGAATATTTGTAATAACTTTTTATTTTATTATCAGCAGGTTTATTTACCCCATGTTCTTCAAGTATATTTAAATGTAGCTGTAGGAAATTTGGATTTAGGTTGTAGAGATTGTGAGAATGTTTTTTTAACAACTTTTTATTTTATTATCAGCAGGTTTATTTACCCCAAGTTCTCCCAGTATATTTAAATGTAGCTATAGGAAATTTGGATTTAGGTTGTGGAGATAGTGAGAGCATTTTTAATAACTTTTTATTTTATTATCAGCAGGTTTATTTACCCCATGTTCTCCAAGTATATTTAAATCAGCTGTAGGAAATTTGGATTTAGGTTGTGAGAATATTTGTAATAACTTTTTATTTTACTACCAGCAGGTTTACATATTCATTTAAATTATTCAAACCTTGTCTCTAAGAAGTTTTCTTACATGAAAATCTCAGATTCAAAACCATAACAGCAATTTTTAATCTTATTTTTCTAAGGTTTTCACAACATTACATCTACATATTTTATTAATTTAATATTTATTTTGCAGTAGGGCTAACATATGTTTTGTTTAGATAATAACACATTGAACTCTGACCGAGTGCCTCATGAGCAATATTGAACTTTTAACCTTACTATCAGTCTGATTTGTGAGTTTGGTCTCCCTTCAGTTTATCTATTATTTGCTACATTCATCATAAGTTCAGTATTTGATTCATTTTAACAGTGACATCAAATTGAGTTTTTGCCTCATGGTAAGTGTGAATTCATACAGTAAAACTTGCAAATGATTAAATAAGAGTAACAAATATTTGTTTAAATTAGCTGTAGAGGAAAGTAGTATTTATTGTTGGCCCATTGCAGCCACTTACGTTTTGGTCAATTCACAGCTTAAAAGGCTAAACAACACACCCAAATATATATAAGATCACTGAGTTGAAAAAAATAAATTTAAACGTTCTAGACAATGCAAGATTCTTATCTTTGTGTCTTTTTATTTTGTAATTTGGTGTACTGCACATTTATTTAGTCACCATTAAAAACACAAGACAGTTCTAATAAGCTCAGTATTCAATTGCCAACTCTCAAACATATTACTTAAAGATCATATCGCACACCTAAAAGTTTGTGGTAAGAGGCGGGAAATAAAGCAAACCGTGGTTGAGCCGCTTTAAAGGTGGCAGGATATGACTAGTTATCTGTATTTCGGCTTTCGATTATTTTGCAATATTTTACTACAGTATGTAAAACCCCCATTGGACGAATGTTGTTCATCCTAGCACAGCAGATGGAATAGAAATGCTTTAACGTACGTGTACGTCTTAATGTGCTGAAGAGTTATTTGATTGTGATCTGAATCTCATGTTTTTTTCTGTTAACAAGTTTAAAAGCAGATTTACTGAAATGGCTTTTGGCTAGGTCTCCTATAAGATATCACAGTTCTTGGACTATCTACCATTGACAGCTTCTAATTTAATCTTCACTTAAGTTTGTTTTATTTATTTGAATTTTGTACTTTTTATAGGCTAAACTTGACTAGTCCTTTGTACTTCATTGTACTTTCAGATGGTAACATTTCTAATACTAATTCATCCTCAGGATAAATATCTGACTGGGACTATGAAAGGTACTCTTACATAACCCAGAACCAGTTTGGAATGCCTTTTATTTTATCTATATTATTTATTTTCTGTCAAATGTAGTCTGTGTTTGTACTTTACCTTTTATGTGGCTACATGTTTCACTGCCACAGGCAGCATCATCAGGCCAGCTATCTATGTCCGCTCAAACACTTATATATACACAACACTTACGGTAACACATATTTTCGTACATTTTGCGTACACGTCACATAAATAAATATATTTGTTTAACTTTGCTACACTTGAGAGGTACCTCATTCTGGTGTACTTCCTCTAAGACTCCAGAATGTTGGCCTGATGATGCTGCCTGTGGCAGTGAAACATGTAGCCATATAAAAGGTAAAGTACAAACACAGACCACATTTGACAGAAAATAAATAATATATATAAAATATATGTAGTTCTAAGGCTATCAACAATGAATATACCTTTTATTTTATATTTTTCTGTTTATGTATAAATTTAAGTATTATTGAGGAGTGTAGTAGCTCAATCCAATATAATTTTTCACAGCTTATAGGCTATATTTCAATTCTTGATTACGCAGATGACTTTTACTTCCAATTACACTCCTCATTAATATTATGGACCCATGAAGAGCGGATAAACCATAACAATAAATATGTATAGTATCTCTAATGATTAAAATTTTAGTTTGCTTTACCTTATTTGTATATATTTCTGTACATTTGCAAGTATTTTAAACGGTGTCTTGTCAAGTTTTTTTAACCACAAATGTTATAAGTTTGAAGATGTTTTCAACAAATTGTCACTTAAAAAAATACTTCTAGGTAAATTTGTTGATGAAATGTAAAATGTAATTACTAGAATTAAAGCAGGGGTTTGTAATAAATCTGCAAATTTTATAACATAAATACACTAGAGGGCTCAGCCCTTGCTCACAACCCCATCGCTTTGCAGCTTGCTTTCGATCTACACTTGTGGCAAAGCAAAGCAAATGGTAGGATGGGGGGGGGGGCTAGGTTACATATAGGTTTAATAGGTAAAATTCTGTTTTTGTAAAATAACCTTGTTCAATTGTAGGAAGTCGGATATTTATAAGTCAGTTTATGTTTGTGTGACCAGTTATTTATGCAATTTAAAATTAATTTGTGTACAGGAAATTATAGATTATGGTTGTTACAATAACTTATTAAAGGCCACAAATAACTTTAAATGCTTATTTAAAAATAATAGTAAATATGCAGGTGGTTATAAATTATTGGACACATTTCAAGATGAAATAAGTAAATAACCAAGCTACGTAAAAACAAGGGAATTGTTTTATTAAATAGCAAATTCAAAACAGTAAAATGTGTCATTTAAGTAATCACGAACCTTCTTACCCCAGTATGGAGGAGCACCATCTTGCCGCCAGTAAACATTTGTTTGTCTATGCTCAATTTGCAGTATTTCATACAGTTCGAGCATGTGGAGGTATACCTTCGTAATGACTGTCGGTTCAGCGAAAAAAAGGATCCTATCACTTCATCTATAGTCAATGCATACCAAACGTTTATTTTAGGACTGTCTCTTGTTCTCAAACATTTTTTTTTTTTTTTTTTTTGTGGGTTGCAAGGTCCTAACCAGAGCCCTGCCAGCGTCGACCAAAAAGATCTTTTGCCCCCTTAATTTTCCTAATTACTCCCACCCAGTGATACATGTCTTCCTCATAAAGGAACAGATGCTACCTATTGGGTTTCCTAGGATGGTTTCCCTTTCCTGCCCTGGTGGGCCCAAGGTGAAAGTTCTGGCTCTACCTAGAGCCTCACATTCCAGAAGGATGTGTTCCGCCGATTCTTCACCATTCCGCATTTCCTACATATACTCTCCTCAGCAATCCCTATTCTATGTAGGTGTTTCCTGAGATGACAGTGACCTGTTAAAGGCCAACCACCCATTTCATATTATCCCTTCCTAGCGAGATAAGTTCTTCTGCATGTTTCCTGCCTGGCTTGAACAACTTCCTGGCAAGTCCACCTGTTCCTGAAACCTTCCAGGCTTTGTCTTTGCCCTCCTGCATCCATATCTCAACCGATGCTCTGGCATGCCTATAGGAAATCCCAAGCACCGGCTCAGGGCCCACAAGAGGAGCCTCAGACCCTTTCCTGGCTAGCTCATCTGCTCTCTCATTACCATACTCAGGGACCCAGCGCACAGAAACCTCATTCCCTAGGCTAAGCTTCATCAATGCCGAGAGGCAGTGCCAAACCACTTTAGATTTTACTCTATATGAATTTAGCGCTTTGATCGCTGCTTGGCTATCAGAGAAAATCAGGATGTTCTTACCTTTGTATCCCATTCTAAGATTCTCTTCTATGCACTCCGAGATCGCACAAACTTCTGCCTGAAAACAGGACAGTGGAGCCCTCAGGTTGAACCCCATTGACTCCACCTCCTGTTCCCTCCTCCGTTTTCGAGCCATCTGTAAACCAGACTATATCCTGCTCGTCCTACAAACTTCTTCTAGACTCCCATTCTTCCCTCGAGAAGATTTTTGTCTTGAAGAGTTTTTCAATAGAGAGTTTTGGAATCATGTGGCCTGTCCCTGTATAAACACTCTAAGAGGAGGGAGATCCATGAGGGCATTCAAAGCATCCGTCGGAGTCGACCCCATAGCACCCATGACAGCCAGACAAGCCATCCTTTGGACACTATCCAGCCTTCCACCGGCAACACTCTGAACTGTTTTAGGCCACCATACTACCGCCGCATAGGCGACTAGTAGTCTAATAATCATGGTGTAAATCCACATAACCATCTTTGGTTTTAGCCCCCATGTTTTACCTACAGCCCTCTTACATGCAAACATAAGATTCTTGGCCCTAGTTATCAACCTCTCCATCTGCGGATTCCAGGTAAGTCTTCTATCCAGCAGGATACCCAAGTACTTTACCTGATCTCCAAATGCTACCTCCTGCCCAAAGAGCTTAGGCAGTTGATTAACCTCCAATTTCCTTTTTCTTGTAAAGGGAATAAGAGAGATTTTTCCAGGATTTACAGCCAGCTGTTCCTCCTGACACCATCTTTCAACCAGAGTAAAGGCAGTCTGCATGAGTTCACTGACAATCTTCAGATCTCTGCCTCTTACCACAATGACATCGTCATCGGCATAACCCTGGGTGTAATATCCTTGTGCATTCAGCCTCCGCAGGAGCTTGTCCACTACAAGGTTCCATAGCAGGGGGGAAAAAACACCCCCCTGAGCACATCCACGCCTAGCCCTGACCATGATAGATTCATCATACAGGGATGCCTGAATTTTTCTGCTGCTTAATATGGCATCAACCCATCCTACAACAGTTTTGTTCACCCCACACCCCTCTAATGACCTCAACATCGACTGGTGTGAAGTGTTACTGAAGGCACCCTCTATATCCAGAAAAGCCGCCAGTGCTACTTCCTTGCTTTCCTCCAGCCTGCTCACAAGTTGATGTAGAGCTGCATCTGTGGATCTGCCTGGCCTATACGCAAACTGATTTTCGTGCAAGGCTAAATTCCTTTGCACTGTGTCCCGAATATCTCTATCCAGTATTCTCTCCATTGTTTTGAGTAGATATGAGTTTAGGCAGATGGGTCTGTATGCCTTGGCCTGATCATAACCCGCTCTTCCAGGCTTTGGTACAAACACCACCCTATGCCTTGGAACATGGCCCAAGGCCATCTCGAACATTATGAGGATTTTCAATACCCCAAATCCTACAGTTATGTCGATTTACCTTACCAGAAACATGGAAGGTTGCTTCATCAGAAAAAATAACCTTTTTTAAGAAATTGCTTTCTTCATTGTTTCTTGTTTGTTCTTCATTGTCAAGTATGCTGACAGCAAAATCGTAACATCGAGGTTTGTCGTTAGGTAATTCCATGTATTAATTGAATTTCATATGCATGGAGCTTAAGGTGTTTATGCAAAATTTTCGAGACAGTTGATTGTGGTAATTCCAAACTTGCAATCCAAGTGAACTTACCAGTGATCCTCGTAAACAATTCTCTTACTTGACCAACAACAGCTTCAGAATCTGGAGGTCTACCAGCACCTTTTCTACGTTGGACACTTCCCGTATGTTCAAATTGCCTGTACCAACGTTTTATAGAATTGTTACTCGGGGGAATGCGGTCATACTCTAAACGAAACCTTCTTCGAACAGTTATTAAAGACCAGCTTTCGTGAAATCAAATAACACACTTTGCTTTTTCTTGCACACTAGCCATTTTCAAACTGAGGTTAGTTTACTGTTTGTTTAGCCAACTGTAATTAACACTTGGTGAAGATTTATTGTTGCCACAGCTTGAGTCTTTAAAAAGAAAACATACCTTACACTCACAGTTTAGCTGAGATTTTACTGACTTTTATTACCATTAAATTTAACTACTGAAATTTTGATAATAATTGTTTTTCAGTTAGTAGATAAAACTGTTTAAAATTGGCTATTTAATACAACTCCCATTTTTTACGTTGCTTTGTTATTTATTTATGTAATCTTAAAATGTGTCTAACAATTTATAACCGCCCTGTATTAAAACAGTAAAAATAATTATATGACATTAACGGCCATATAACAACTAGACACACTTGATAATGTATGATGATGATACTAATATAATGTTACTCTAAGTGACTAAAGAATCTTTCCTGACTTATAGTACTACTAGCTGACCCGTACGGCGTTGCCCATGGTGGTTGGTATTTTCAGTTTTTTTAACGTAATTGTATTCTTTATAAGTGTTCAGTCAGTGAGTGGTATTGGGCTTTTATATATATAGATCTTAAATAATAAAAGCACTATTTTCATAATAATAAAAGATCTGAAATTATGATTTTAGTAACTTTGATCAACCCAAACCTCTCCTAAAATTTCGAATTTTTTCAAACCCTTTCTTATTGAGCACCTATGGCCCTAGAGGAAGCTACATACCAAATTTCATTCCAATCCGTTCGGTAGTTTTGAAGAAATCGTTTTTTAATAAATTTGATCCCCCCCAAACCCCCCTAAAATTTCCAATTTTTTAAAACCCTTTTTTAGTGAACACTTATGGCCCTAGAGGAAGCTACATACCAAATTTCATTCCAATCCGTTCGGTGGTTTTGAAGAAATCGTTTTTTAATAAATTTGATCCCCCCCAAACCCCTCCTAAAATTTCAAATTTTTTAAAACCCTTTTTTAGTGAACACTTATGGCCCTAGAGGAAGCTACATACCAAATTTCATTCCAATCCGTTCGGTAGTTTTGAAAAAATCGTGATTTAATAACTTTGATCCCCCAAAAACCCCCTAAAATTTCGAATGTTTTTAAACCCTTTCCTAGCGAGCGCCTATGGCCCTAGAGGAAGCTACATACCAAATTTCATTCCAATCTTTTCGGTAATTTTGGAGAAATCGTGATTTAGTCATTTTTACCCCCCAAACTCCCCTAAAATTTCCAATTTTTTAAAACCCTTTTTTAGTGAACACTTATGGCCCTAGAGGAAGCTACATACCAAATTTCATTCCAATCCGTTCGGTAGTTTTGAA
>JAGFPH010000369.1:227115-241526 GCA_018207615.1 Philaenus spumarius
GGAAGCTACATACCAAATTTCATTCCAATCCGTTCGGTAGTTTTGAAGAAATCGTTTTTTAATAAATTTGATCCCCCCCCTAAAATTTCGAATTTTTGCAAACCCTATCTTAGTGAGCACCTATGGCCCTAGAGGAAGCTACATACCAAATTTCATTTCAATCCGTTCGGTAGTTTTGAAGAAATCGTGATTTAATAACTTTAATCCTCCCAAAAACCCCCTAAAATTTCGATTTTTTTTTTAAACCCTATCCTAACGAATGCCTATGGCCCTAGAGGAAGCTACATACCAAATTTCATTCCAATCTGTTCGGTAATTTTGGAGAAATCGTGATTTAATAATTTTTACCTCCCAAACCCCCCTAAAATTTCGAATTTCTCCAAACCCTTTCTTAGTAAGCACCTATGGCCCTAGAGGAAGCTATGGTTTCAAGTCGATATCATAAAACTTGATGTAGTATCTATTGATCGTGAACAGAATAGGGTACACGTTAATGGTACTTTGGGTGTACAGAAGTTATTAACATCCAATAAATTTGATTTTTTTAGCCCAAACAAATGTTCACAAATAATACATGGTTTTTGTTGAAAATTGTTATTTTGCATAGTTATCTTTCTACCTAGAAAGAATTTATAGAACCTTTTTTCTCCAAAAACATAACAACCTCCATTTTTATTTATTTTTTAACCCAAAATTATTAATTTCGGATTTTTCATATTTTTATAAGCACAAAAGGAAACAAGTTATTTGAAAAAAAATAAAAATACCCCCTAAATTTTGGCGGAGCCAATATTTTTTGTATCTGTGTATAACATTTAAATATAAAAAAAAACTAGTGTATTTTTGTTGACTTTTACTAGGTTATAATAAAATAAAGTTAATCGAAAACATGTTTATAATTTCACTCTAAAATGAAACGCCTAAAATATTAGTATTTCATGTTTATGAAGCAAACGTGAACAATTAGTAACTTATATAAGCCTTTATATTAGAATTTGCAATCCATTATCCAACTTACAATTAAAAAGAATGATATTATAGGCCTACACTTTTTCGAACGGAAATTTATATTGTAAATTGTAAAACAAATCCATGGTTATTATAATAATATGTTGTTATCTAATCTTTTAGGAATTAATGTTTAAATTCATTAGTCTCTTCTTAACAAATTTTTATGTTACAGTAAAATTGATGAAGTGCAGTTACGTTTCCCCGTGATTTCACTGAGCTTAGTATGAAAACATAACCCATATTTAAAAAAATATAGATTAAATGAACTAGTGACCTATATATTAAGTCATTATCTATTCATTGGAAATACCGTCATTAGATCAGCATCATCACCTTTAGCCTACGTCTACTAGACTCACATTGATTTGTCCATGTCCATCACCAAGTTCAATCAACAAGCTGAAAGATTTGACGTAGGCCTAGTAAACAATTTATGTCTCTGCCTATTAAACAATTCAATTTCATTGCCTAATTAATAAGTATATCCTTTATATAGACAATGGTTGTTCTAATCCTGAGCCTACTACGGACCTTAACACGATAAATAGTACAGACGTGCTTAACTCTAGGTATTAAGAAAATTGATCTAACTGGGCCTACTGTCAGGGTCGGATACAGTTTAGCAAATAACTTAGTGATTCCGTTTAAATATTGATCAAATTATTTCTCTATCCAAACCGTAGTTAAGGGGGCGCTATCCTGTCCGCCATATTGAATCTAATTCCCATAAGAGCAATGCTACAGAATAAGTCATTTTTCCCCGTTAATTAGTGGAATAAATTTTAAAAATTGCTTTCATTTTGAAGTACTGTCATATGCGGGTGTTGATTGCCGAATACATTTTCAGAAACCGTCTTATTGTTTTCATAAACGTATGATATAAATAGAAAAAAATGGTAAACTTTATACATTTTTTACTCAGTTGGAAAAAGAGATATTGCAAAAAATCTAAGCAATCAACACCCACAATCTATTTTACTTCAAGGAAAAAAATACAGCTTTCGCTTTTTGACAAAAACAACACAAAAATATGCTTAATAGTGAAGGCATTTTTTGGTTATTTAACATTGAAATTGGTACCCAACTTCGCCGTTTTGAATTTAGGAAGCCGAACCTTAAGGGTCGGCTCTACCTGTCGGCCATGTTGGTTGACACTCCATAAGACCAATGTTAAATTAAAATCCAAATGTTTCCTTTATTTTTGATCGGATAATTATGAACGATATGTCATTTTAAAGCTATGGCCAATACGCATGCAAATGGCTTTTCCAAAATTAAGAAAAACATTTTGTTTAATATTTATTAACAATTTAAAAAATTTATTTTTAATATTTCTTTATGTTGTCACTATTAGTTATAGCGAAAAAGTACCAAGCCATTTGCATGAAGAATTTCGTCCCCAAGAGTTTGGTATTTTTTTAAAAACGCTATTTGAACAATTGCGGGTTTTAAATGGATTTAGGCTGAGCAATGTCCGTGTAACCTACTGCCGCTATAGGGAGACTTTAAATATTTTTTTACGTTGTAACTATTAATTGTAGCGAAAAATTACCAAGCCATTCGGATGAAGAATTTTGTCCCCAAGAGTTTGGTATTTAAAAAAAAACGCTATTTGAACAATTGCGGGTTTTAAATGGATTTAGGATGAGCAATGTCCGCGTAACCTACCGCCGCTACGCTGGAGTCGCAGGTTGATTTCTGTTTTACTAGAGCCGACCCTTAATAGATACAATGATACAGGTCCAGTAATGCCAATATTGCAATTTTCATTTGCCTACAATAAATACCTTTTCTAAAAATAGCCTAACGGTTTTGGCTGGCAATTTGTAGGCCTAAAGATTTTTCGAAGGGTCCAGTACCGTACATTTTAGCTATAATTTATGTTCATTATCAGATTATCAGGTATAAATAAAAGAGCTGAAACAGTCTCTATAAAAAAAACAAACTATTTATAAAAAAAACTATTTTTTATAACTATTTGTGTTTTTAGAGTAGCCTACTTGTTTTCTTGTTTTACGAATAACCATTTCTAACAGTTTAGACATCGAATTGTATTATTATGTTTAGGATCAATCGACCTCGCAAAGGGGTAAAGTAAAGTTCAGACTTCTAGACCTAATTGTAATCTTTCAAAATCAAATGCCCAGTCTATAATAATTATTCTCAAGATGTGCCGTTACCCAAACTAGTATCGATGTAAAACGTAACTCAAATCATATTATCAATGCTGTTAGAAACAACATTATTTGCTAACGGATTTTAGCCTATTCGTTTATATTGTTTACATCGTGTTATTTGTGTATACTCAATAGTAACACTCGTTACTCGTCGTAACGTAAGATTAAGATAATGAATATGCTATGCTCGATTCTGTCCGCCGCGCATGCGTACTATCGAAGCTGATGTCGCTGATTTCCCCCAACAACGTTGGACGTAAGATAACACAGTTTACCAATGATTGTTCGAAAATTGCGGGAGTTTTACTTCAAAACAAATTGTGTTAAAGTTAAATATTGATAAATAATAACATCGACTTTGATTTCATGTTACCAATTGGTTTAGTTGTGTTACAAATTGGTATGTATTTTCACTTAACTACATTACAGGATGTTGTTTAATACCGTTTAAAAATTAATAGAGGTTATATTATATCCCTCATATTCATTTTGGTGGCATGTAACAGATTCTAATATATTCATTGATTAATTATTGATGTTTTGAAAATATTTTAAGGGACATGTCGTAAGAAACATACCAAGGCAAATGAGTTTTAAGGAAAAATTTGGTTATTAAACAGGTTGAGCAAGAATATTATTGCTTTAGCAAAATATTGTCCTTCAATATATAGGTCTATATATTGTAATTTTTTGCAGTTTGGATTTCTAGTGGTTATGGTTTAGTTTATACATTTATGCAGATGTTTTTTACACATTTTGAATATCATTAATAATGTTTTTCCCCTGTATGAAAGAGAATCAAATTTGATTTACATTGGCAATGTCTACAAGAAGAGGTGTGCCTGAAATCTAATAGGGTACTGATTTTTAAACATATTTTGTCAGTGGCGTAAACAAGGTTTTTGCACTTCAAGGCAGAAACTACAATGCGCAAAAATCCAAATTTGTCCGTAAGAAAATAAGTTATGAAAATTAAAACTATGAAGAGTGTATATGGTTTGAAACAAAAATTGACACAGAAAGCAGTTTTTATTAAAAAAAACTGTTTAACTAATATAAAATCAATACAATATTATTACAATGAAAGATAACAAGTTAAAAAAATATGCCATTTAAATCTAATTCCAGCCTTGTTGGCTCTTAACTTCCAAAAATGTTTTTACTAATTGGTCCAAATTTAATCTACAAGCTTTTTCATGTTCAATGCTCAAGATACAAGACCAGAAAGTCTAGTCTGAGACATCGAATTTCTTAAATAATGTTTTATTAATTTAAGTTTTAAAAAAGATCCTTCACTTTTGGCCACAGTTACAGGTAAAGTTTAAAACATAAGAAAAGCTGTATACACATAAGGAATAACCTACTGGACACTGCAAGCAATCAATTTATTTTCACTTACCAAATAATGAGCTGTAACCCATAATGTTGCTTATGTTTTTGTTTTGAATACCATATCTTTCTTAATTACATTTCGGAAGCAAACTATTTAATTCAATAAAGAGTAGCTGACATCAATTTCATACTATCACAATAATGTGTTGCTGGGACAGCAAGACCTTGGTCAGAAAACTGAACAAGCTAATCTGGTTTCAAAAAGTTAAAATTTTCTGTAAAAGTGAAGAAGATACATAGACTTAAAAACTGTGTAAGGGGTCTTTGAACTGAAACTCGGAAGAGAGCTAATAAAAAAAGGTTTTTCCTCTTGTTTGGCGATGGACTTGCAGAGAAGTCTGTGTCCCATGTTGCTGCTAGCGCATGAGCTTGGTGCACAATTTCGGCAACTCTTCTCTCATTACGCTTATACTTTTTGCGAGAAAGTTGTTGATAATTAGTGGAATTAACTTTTTTATTTAAAACAATTTTCTGTACGACCTTTTGTTTAGTCAGGAGGAAGGTAATTACTGTAATGAATACATTTTGTGCTTGTTTGACATTGATTTGGTGCGATCCTGGCTGTTCCGTAGATCCAATGACACCATAATACTATCTTGTTTTAATCATACTGTATTATTTAAAGTTTAGTTAGGTTAAAGTTAGTTTTAGGTTTTGTATTCTTTTAAACATTGTATTGTTAGTCGCCAGGTTGTAAAGTTAGTTAATACACATACGAAATTTGTGTGGGAAAAGTAAATAGGATGATGTAACGGGAATTGTATCTCAGGAAATACTTCCTGCCTTCCTGCTCTCTTTATTTGTCGATTCCAAGAACGCATTCTCCTCATAATTTTTAACACATGCGCAAAAGATTTGTCAACCCTTGGTTCACATATTTCCAGTATAAAAAACTAACAAAAAACTAAAATAAACTAACCCGAATTTGTAAAATGTTTCTGAATATTTTAATTTATTATAATGCATAGAATCCGATCCTGTATTGTAGCACGATAAGGTTTTTTGTGACACATGTATATATTTATAAATAAAACAACTCATTTTTACACGTCCTGTTCACTAAGAAAAATGTGTTTATCACTTTTATTTACCGTTACATTACAGTGACAAACTAGGGTTTACAGTGAAGAAGAGAGGTCTATTTTTTTATTGAGGTTGTACTGGTGACGTTGGACAGAATAAACACAGCGTGGGGACCGGGCCTTACTTCCCCTCTTGGGGTGCATTGCCGGCGTGAGGAATCTGTACATGCTGCTTCGATTAAATCTCTTTTTCTCCAGTTTGTTTCTTTATGAATAATACTTACTGGTGGCTTCATAATTTATAGTATGTCCTGACTTCCACTGATGTTCACATATCTTGGAATAGTTAATGTCTTTTTTTGTCACGAGATCCCGATGTTCTTGCACGCGTATATTCACTGGCCTTGAAGTTTGACCAAAATAATTGCAACCACATTGGCAAGGAATTTTATAAACAACGTCTTTCTCACTAAACTTACAATGAGGTTTTACCCTGGTCAAAAGGTTCCGCAATGTGTGACCCGATTTAAAAACTAATGTAAAATTTTGAGATGATTCTCCGTATTTTCTCTGATAAGCCCATTACGTAAGCCCTTTATGTGTTTTTGTGTTGTTGTTTGTGCTGTGCTGTGTTGTGGTGTTAACAATTCAACAACAGGAAGAGCAAGGGATTGCACCATGGTAAAAAAATAAGGTGGGTGTAGCCTATAAAGCAGTTTTTTGTAAAATGTTATGTATTGAACTTAGTTAACACTGTTACTGTAGGTACTGTAAATAAAATTGCTATAATATGTTTCTAACTGTGACAAAGGAATTCGATTTTGATTTCAGTGATTTTCAAATACAGTAGGACCCCGATTATCCGGGGTCTACTTAACCGGAACCCAGGTTAACCGCAACAATTTCGTGTAAAAAAAAAATAAAAAACACCTCTAAATCAATTAACACTAGTATGATAAAAGTCGCATAGTACGGTATGGAGGCACTGTTACTAGGGTGAGTCACACGTCGTGCCACTTTCACTGTCTGCCAGCTTGTCTGTCTACCCTCCCCCTCCCGCCCAAAGCCAAACCCCTTAATATTCTATATTTCCGCTCTTTACAGCTTTAGTCTGATGCGTTTTGCGGCAGTGTTGTTTTGAGTTTTGCAAATTAGTTTTTATCTAGTGTCTTATTAGCAATTTATTGTTAGTGTTTTCATGTTAGGCCTACTGTAGATAGAGTGTTTTAAAGTGTAAATTAGTGCGCAAATAAAAATATTTAGTGTCTTTCACTGACAATTTCAAAAGCGTATAAGCTGTCGTATGTACAGTACTGAAATTTTTAGTCTGCAATATCTGATTATTATACAGTAGTTTGATTATTAAGAACATTTATTTCTTTGTATTGTAGTTTAATTGTACTCGGAATCCAAATTATATAAGGTAGCATTGGATAACCGGAAAAATTTATTATCCGGAACACCGCCGCCCCCTTTATTCCGGATAAACCAGGTTCTACTGTATCACTTATATTAAATTTATTACTGCGCCCCCTTAGGACTGTTCCCCAAGGCACCGTCGCGATTGCCTCGGCGTCACTGTTTTTTGTATGACGTTAACTAGTTCAAATAAATTACACTTTAACCTTTAGTATATTTAGAGGGGTGGGAGGAATGATTGCTTGTTATGATATTCTTTTTGCTTTGTGACTACAATCTAGGAACAAAGCAGCCCCGTTAAGTTCTTTTGCAGTATAAAACGTATACTGAACGTGACAACTAATTGTGGTTGTACAAGGGTCCACAAGTCGAAAATAGCATGATCTACAGGCTGTATTGTATAGTGATTGTATAGCTAGCCAAAAGTAGGTAAAAAAAGAATTTAAGTCGAACTGGAGAAACCAGAGTTCAAAAATGTACTTTTGTAGATTTTCCATCTTCTTCTTGAACCAGTTGATGGGCTACAGACTAAACTACTAAACCGATTTTAATAAATGAGGGTTTGTTTTGTTTTATCTGATTGCGGATTGTGCCCTTTATATGGATACAAAATCTTGGAATTTGGCAGCATTATGGCCACAGTGTAGGAATATTATTTTGTAAATTGTTGTACGATTGTTGTTGGTTTTCACAAATTCATATTAGTATTAATCCATACAAATTTAAAAAAGGTTAAAATTCATTAACATTGTAGAACAACACACAAATTCCTTCTGTGACCGTGTATGGTTATGTTGGTCATGCAAACTATATAAATGTTACTCTATTCAAATTGAACTAAAAGTTTATAATGTGAAAAGTGGGTCGTGTGAAAGATAGCAGATTGGTTCAAAATTCTTCATCACACAATCTGGATATTCATTTTCAAACATTAAATATAGTTTGTTTAATTATCTGCCCCTATGTACATTAAGTGACAACAAGTCTTACAAGTCATACATTTTTTTAATTCTGTTGAGGTATCCTTACTTTCTAAATAATGTTAGATTTTAATGATATAAAAATCATTATTTTAAATAAGTGGGTCATAGTAGAAAATATTTGATGAAAGAAAATCTTGCTTTTCTTAAGTTTGGGGATCCTGTTTACATTGGGACAAGGTCAGTATAAGAAATATAGGTAGAAAAAGCAGTCTCGGTCCATCATCTATTACTGTCAAGATTTTATCAACCTTCAATCTTTGTGAGTGCATTGTTTGACAAACAAATGCGAGTAAATTTGGCGTATAAGTTTATGGTAGAAAGTCTACATTGATGTTGTGATTAATTAACTGCATTTTTCTAAAAAAAAAAAAAAAAACATGAAAATGACAGCATTCCAAGTGATGGTGCATCTGTAAGGCAAGATAGTTTAAATTATGAAAAAAGGCAGTGGTTCGATTTTCTTACTAATGAAGGTGACAACACTTCCTGCCTCACAAGTTAATGTGATAATTGCGCCTTAGCTCAAAGTTCACTACCAAATAAGATAATTATTTTTTGGGTCCTGTGGGCAACATTTCAGACTTTTTAAATAGAAAATTAACCGATGATGAAAAAATACACAAGGTGTGCGCTACCAAAAAATCAAATAAATTGCCTCTGATCGAGAGATAAAAAAAAAAACAAAGTTTAAGTGCCAGTATCAGTGGCTTGGTAATTTTGAATGATTTTTGTATTAAAAAAAGGAGATTATTATAAATATTTTGTAATTTTTGTTGAAACACAGTGTTAAAAACTAACAACTAGGCCAGTTGGTAAAATTCTAATTTGATAACTACAAGAAAGCAACGGAATTATTTAAACAACACAATGAAAATAAATACCAAATGAAAAGTGTTCCTCAGCTCTGGATTTTATAAGGTTTATAAAAAACAGTTTAAGATACATATGATTGGACAAGGATACGATGGTGCAGAAAATATGGCAGGTAAATTTAACAAGCTGTCATCATAAAAGCTATTTACGTACACTAACCAGCACATTCACTCAGTTTAGATATCGGCCAAGCTAGTGAAGTCCAACCTGAAAAATTTACATTTTTTACTTACCCCTAAAACGAAACAGCTTTAACAGATATGATCGAAAATAGCAATGATATTATTACATTACCGATTTTTAAAAAGACTGTGCTAAATGATGGGATATCAAAGTATGACACCATTAACGATTTCAAGGAAGAGTAAATAAGTTGATTCCGTACGTAAAGGAAGCATTAGAAAATATAAGTACATGAAATGAATTTGTGTCATCCGGTGCAAAAATATTGACAAATACAATGGATTTTTAGTTCTATGTTTCATTATTCATAATTAGTGAAATATTTGGATATGGCTTGCCTCTGTGGTAGGCTGTACCAGAAAGAGTCGTTAGACTTAAGATGTGTGTAAGGTACCGAATGTGCTTTCAAAGAACTGAAAGAACTAAGAGCGCAATCAGTTAAAGAATTTAATAGCATTTATAGTAAGGCAACATTAGTAGCAGCATTGTTAGGAGTCGGCAAAACCCCAAAGAAACAGACTAAATATTTTTACTGACTCAAAAGAAGTTTATTACCAAATATCCATTTTTAATCTTAAATTAGATTATTTTAATAATCATTTAAAAGAATGATTGCTCAACCACAAAAATCTGTTCAATGGGCTAATATGTGCTTGTTCCAGACATCAGGAAAAATGAAATCCTTTCACACCTCTTAATTCTACACACATCTTCTTGAGTGCAACTCTTACTTTGAATTTAAATTTTAGAAAATGCGGTTGGTAATGAAAATTTTTAACATTTAAATGTGCTGCCAAGGTAATGTTTAAATTCTACAAATAAATATTTCCTAATGTTTTCAAGCTTCTTCTAATATTCACCTTAGCTTCTTCTAATATTCTTCTTCTTATTCACATATGTTGGTATATCTGTGTCAAATGTAACACCAGAGAGCATGTTTTCTTCATTAAAACAAACTAAAACATATTTGCAAAACACCAGATAAAATAAAGCTCTAGTTCAAAGGAATCAAGAACAAGTCAAGATTAACGACCTTGTTATTTAGGGCTATGCAGTTGAGGAAGTCATTGATGATTTGGCTAAGAAGGCACATGAAATATTCTATTGTAATTGAATTTTCAAAGAAAAAGCCTAACTTTCGGTACTAAATCCTAAGTGACTGAAAGTGAAAAAAAGTGTAAATTGAAAAAATAAAGTTTTTATTTAGATTTATGAATATCTGAGTGTTGGAATTAGCCTTATGCTATTTTGATGTAAAACTGTCATAAATAATGGTAATAAACATTTACATTTTGTAAATAATTTAAAATATAATGAAAGTGAAAAACTGTTAATATATGCTCGTTAAAATTGTGGATCAAGAAAAATAAGTCACAGAGGAAACAAAACTACTTCTAGGCGTTGATAACTGCAAAGGTTTTCCGCCTCAAAAAAAAAAAAAAAAAAAAACTACTTCATCTGGTGGTGAGTTTTACATAAATATACACAATTTATTTACACAAATAAAGTTTTATTTATAATAAAGCAAGCATATTGTTAGAAAATTGTTGCCTAGTACTAAAATAAAGCTTTTCACGATGAGTAACCAATTAAAATTAGAGCATAAAAAGTAGGAGAAATTTTTCCATGCAATCAGCCTCAGTGTGATGAGAGTGATTATGGTTTTCAGATTAAATCTATTAAAGTATATTAATGCGTTGATAGGTTGTTAGTGTAACTTTACTTAGTTTCCAGGATTTATTTTTGGGTGAACTAATTCTAATTCAAAAAATTTTTCAATCTATATGATTTTTAATATTCATTTATTTTTCATAAACCCGTTATTCAATGGGGTTTCGAACACAAGGTAATTATCAAATTATTCTGAGATTGGTGTAGTTATTAAAATTTACAATGAACTTTATATTGAGAGCGTAATTTTAAAATTGTATAGTTCTTATGATCATCGTTTAAATTATGATTGTTTTACATGTTTCTGTAAACACAAGTGCTAGCCTCACACGTCCACCTTTACACACAATGTTTAACCATTTTCTTATCCTCCACAACAGAAAAGAATACCTATGCCCATGGAGCTAACAAAAAAAACAACATTAACTAACTAAGCTATGGTAACTTTTACTACAATTTGTCTTTTGATAAAAAAAAAAACAGGTTTTGGAAAATCTCTTACTTAATTTCAAGCCAGAAAACCTTATTCTCTAGAAAAGTGAAACAGCTTATGAAATAATATAGATATACTTGAAACGATCAAAATAAATAAGTTACATAGTTTGTACTTTACATTGTTGTTAATTTAATTTTACAATAACATTTTACTTTAAATTATGCTTACAAAATTTGTTTACGCTATCTCACTTAAAATATTTCATGTATCATAAATAACTAATAAGTTTTAATTCTAATTTTCTAGTGGCTAAATCTGTAAAATCATCTGCAGTAAACATAATTAATAAATTGTATTTATCCTCAGGTTCTGAGAAAACCAGGTGCAATGGCATCTTGCAGAAATACATTCTTGTTGTGGATGTGGAGAACTTTAATCTTGAGTCAGTTTATACTGTCAGCTGTACACTCAAGTATGTATTATTTTATTTAATATCTCCATTTTAGCTTTTCAAACTACTCAGTGATCCCCATTGATTAACATAATGTAAAAAGGAGTTCTGTTTACTCCTGATTTTTTCTGCATCTGTTTTGCCTCAACCGAAGAAAGCATTCCCAGGCACAGCATACATGTAATCATGGGCGCTGACTTGTAAACATTGTTTGAAAAACCTCTCCAGAAAATTAGTGCTGTAGTGGCAAGGTTGCTTTTATGTAGGGCACTTAAAGCCCCATCCTCCTCGGACTATTTTTAACATATGTTTTTAAGAAATATATTTCTAGATAACCTGATCTTCTAATGATTCATTCTAAACATTTTAACAACTACAATAATTAGACGAAAAGTTATCTTTATTAAGTTGTAAATTGTTCATATTTTTCACTGAAACAAGTTATGGTGAAACATTTAGTTAAGAAACATTTTCATTTTTAAAGTTATTTTAATGCATATATCATAGAGGATTTCTTGATACAGGTGGGTTAAGCAAACGTGGGATTTGCTTCAGATATACATCGGTTCTGAAATAAATGCTCGAACCACACTTGGTTTAGTGGTAAATTTGAGGTAGATTGCACACTGTTAAAAATTGCTTTGTAGATAAATATGTTATAAGACATATCATACAAAAATATAAACACCTTTAATGTAATAAATAAACATTTCTGCCAATTCCGTGTCTAACCGCTGAAATCGTAAAAAACAGGGAAATTATTGAAACTTATTTATCCCATATCAATACATCTACGAGCTTGAATTTTGATATATTTGTGCCTCTTGGGTGTTTGTTTTTAGGTTAGGTAAAGGTTTTAGACAATAATAATGTAACCACGAAGTCTTGAAAAATCCGAGAAATGTAAACTGTAGCAAAACACAGGCATTAAACTAGTACAGTAGAACCTCGATAATTCGAGTCGCAGTAGTTCGAGGGTCCGGGTATTTCGAGCTGTGTTTGTAAAATTAAAAACAGCTGTTTTGACTATTTTAAAGCTTTTAAAAGATCGATTGTAGCGCGACTTCAAAGTAGTTACTTTGTTACCACTGCCCCATTGTACGTTTAAAATGTCAACTGGTCTTTTCAAAGTGACAAGCGATCAAAGTGGTTGGCTTGTGTTGGTGTGTTCACTTGGCGTGCTTGGCAACATACAACCACTCGCAGGTAGGTAATGAGTCAACTTTGGGTCTCGCCGACGCCGCTTATATCTAATGTCAGCTCAGACATACACCTCATAGTTGACTGTCTCCCCCTCTCGTTATTCTAAAAATAGTTAAATTTCAATAGTAAGTTTTCAGTTCCCACGGAAGTACGCGCGTTACGCATATCGGTGTTTTGTAACGTTATCGATTAGGGAGTGCATTCTTTACTGTTTCTGTTAAAAGTTTTTGAAGTTTTAATTTTGTTTGCGTTTTTGTAACAATGAGCGGAAAATCCAAAAGAAAGTTTGTGCCAATTAAAAAATTAGAGGCCTTGAAAAGACTAGACAATTGTGAAACTTTGAAGAAACTTGCAGCTGAGTACAGTGTCAGTGAAGTATCTATAGGGGAATGGCGCCGTATAGAGATATAATCGAAACATTTTCTATTAAATGTTCTAATTAAAACGTTAAAAATTATATTATTCTTTATTTTTGTCAATTTCTTTGCGTATTCCGAGTTTTTTATAGTTTGAGGTAAAGTCAGCCCCAATTAGCTCGAATTATCAAGGTTCTACTGTATAAGTAATATTATGAAACAGGACCCAGGTCAAATATAACTTTTTTGGGAAATATTTTGAAGTTAGTGACAGTACACACAAACTTTTCCTCTTTATAAAACAGTATAGTATGAGTTGAAAACTATACATAATATTTAATGTTCAGTATAACATGTCTATCTTATTAGGCTACTGGTTTAATATAATATTTTTTGTCTAAAACCGGTTTTGCTAGATATATACCTAGCCCGAATTATAATTTGTATTCCTCTTAACTTTAAAACGTGATTATGTCATGATACCAGTGTTTCAAGCTACGTACATTTGATAAAGGTAGTCAATTATTAACAAACCGGCAATGGACTTCCTGTGTCATTTCTTTCTTCATGAATGTGTTTAACTAATGAACCTATTCAAATTGTGGTCAATGGAAAGTCAGCAGTATTTGAGTTTGTTTACTCCTATATGGAGCAATTAATTTATAAACCATATATTCCTTATTTTTCGTCGACTTGGTTTACCTATGTGTGTTTTTATTCTCTACTTTATAGAAACCCGCTCTTGTTACACTCTCTTACCATTCAAAATGTATTGAAGACACTCATGCAAATTCATAACTAAACACTGCAAGGATTTTAAACTAATTTTGCATTTTATTCAATGCAAAGCAGTTCAAGAAAAACCAAATATTATATTTGTAAGTAATTATACCGGAGAAATGGATTGTTAATTTCTGATAAAATTTAACAATAATATGAATAAAACAAATTTCTAATAAAATAACTTTATCATACAATAACTATCCAAACAAATAATTAATATATTTTAGTTATAATGCATATAGGTACAGCAACTCAAAATATGTACAGTCACATTAGTCAGGATTCAGTGGGTAGGAAACGCTGACTTGATCAAGCTTAATCAAGTTCTTATTTCTACATTAGGCAGGATTAAGTGGGTAGGAAACACTGACTTCATCAAGCTTAATTAAGTTCTTATTTCTACATTAGGCAGACTTAAGTGGGTAGGAAACACTGACTTCATCAAGCTTAT
>JAGFPH010000369.1:241536-258626 GCA_018207615.1 Philaenus spumarius
GGGTAGGAAACACTGACTTCATCAAGCTTATCAAGTTCTAATTTCTAAATTTGGCAGAGTTAAGTGAGTAGGAATCTCTGACTTCATCAAGCTTATTCAAGTTCTTATTTCTACATTAGGCAGAGTTAAGTGGGTAGGAAAAACTGACTTCATCGAACAAAGTTCTTATTTCTACTTTAGACAGAGTTAAGTGGGTAGGAAACACTGACTTCATCAAGCTTATTCAAGTTCTTATTTCTACTTTAGGCAGAGTTAAGTGGGTAGGAAACACTGACTTCATCAAGCTTATTCAAGTTCTTATTTCTACATTATCGGAAATAAGTGGGTAGGAAACACTGACTTCATCAAGCTTATTCAAGTTCTTATTTCTAATACGAATGAAGTTGAGTATGTGTTTAAAGATCCACAATTACGATATATATATTGGGGTATTTTGCAATTACTGTTTTGTAATTCTAATTTTTGTACAACACTATTTAATTTGATTTGAACTACAGTTTATTATTGCAGGGTTGAAAAATTCGAATCAATATTCTTTTAAAAATATTTTATTTTATATTATTTCTAAACTTGCTCATTTTCATTTATAGTAATTTCAAGCAGACTTAATTTAAAAAAACTATAAACTTACAACTTTATGGAATTTGTCGCCTTTATACTCATGCAGCAACTGCATGTTACAATGCCACCCAAAAGACATTGTAGAATGTATTATGTGGCACCACCCTGTCTTCGCCATAGTCACAGACGTACATAGTGAGTTATAGCCCTTATTCTCTGACTTAAGAGTAATATTGTCTTTTTACTCCTATATAATTGGTTGGATATGAATTAAACTTTATAGGGGTATTCTACTGAAGTGGAGAGTGGACATATATCTAATACAGAGTTTTTATTTGGTGCCACTAAAGAAATATGACTATTTTATAAAGTACAGAGTGATCATGCTATCGAAACACTATTGGTTTCTCTGTAGGTATATTGTGTATATCCTACAACAAACTGTACATGGGGAAAATTTATTACTTGTTTATGCAATTAAAAACCAATGAAATGGAACACTTATAATGCAAGTTGAGTTTGACTGCAGTTTTAAATGGTATTTATTAATACCTCAAGTGAATGCAATTTGCAAGTGCAACTTTTATTTAAAATTTAAGTAATATATTGTTGTTGTTTTTAATGTCATCAAAACTGATTCACACCATTCCTGATCCTGCACCCAAGTAAAGTACACACATTTTTTTATTAAAATGTTTAGAGGCACTTGCACTATAGTTGTTATACCACTGTATAAACCTAACTGTATCTAGTGCAAAACAGAAACTGAAACTTATATTTTTACACACACTTTTGGTTTAGGAGCTAATTTGTTTGTATCCGATATATTCACAAATACGTGAAAGTAGTTGTATCAATAATTATTAAGTTGCAGAATAAAAGTGATACTCAGATTGGCAAATTGTATGGATTTAACAAACTATAGTAATATTATATATCTCTCTATAGATATAATATGTAGTAAAGAAAGTGAATACTCATTTATCTTTACACATAGTCAATAATTTCTAAGGAAAAGAGAACATTAATTTTTATCGTTAATATTGAGATAGTTGAATGAGAAATTTTCTGCGATGTGTTGTGTGGTATTAAAATTAAATGCTTTTCATGAGGTTACCAATAAAGTAAAATACGGTTCATGAAATAACATTAACACTATAATTGGACCTAAAACGAGTTCAAGCCTCTGTCCTAAATGTCTTTGTTCGAGAGGCTTTGTTCTGCCAATGTTTTAAATTGCAACATAATTTAATTTAAGAGAATGAAGAGAATAAATAGGTCATAAATTAACTTTGACCTCTTACGAATAAGAAATCATTTATATTAAACTACTGTAAATCAATTAATTTACAGGAACCCATGGCAAAAATTTATATCCATATTTTCAAAATCTAAAACTAATTTTCAAAAAATTTTGAAATAATGAACATAACTAAAGAGAAGATGACATATCAAAAAGGAAAGAAAAACATATCAGATTTTTTCTAAATAAATTGATATTACCTTTTTTCCGGTTCCACACTAATCCACTGTTGATTTTAATTATTACTGCAGTTTCAGGTTGTGTGAGACCATCATCAGATCATATATAAGGTTTTATTTTTATTTTTTAGTAGAAATCGTTCCATACGGAGCTCGTTAATATTTAAAATAATCGTGAATACGAGCTCCGTATGGAAAGATTCCTACTAAAAAATAAAACCTTACAGTATATATGATCTGATGATGGGCTCACACAGCCTGAAACTGCAGTAATCATTAAAATCAATCGTTTATTATTGTGACGAACCGGAAAAAAGGTAATATAAATCTATTTATAAATTTCTTTTAATCCGTATTATACAATGTTAAAACTGTTTTTCTTTTTTTTCAATTGAATTTTCTATGAATAAATCTGTCAAATTTAAAAATTAAGTTACATTATATTTTTATTTAAATAGTCCAGTCAACATTTATTAAACTCAATTCTTATAATTATTCATTTTTTATTTATTTAGGTTGAACTAAACTCAGTAAATGGGACTTACTTTGTCATGGAAGTGCATTTTTATATTTAACTCATAACTATAAGTTACATAGTTATTTTAGTTTTCTGTAACTATTTAACACATTATTACTGATGAACTAAAGTTTTGAGCTTTAAATCATTATGTTACAATGCCTCTTTTAAAATAGTAAGGAGGGTTACACACTGAAGTGGCGTGCCATGCAGCTCGCTGCAAGTGGCAAGTGGCTGCACAACATGCGAAAATCAACCATTGCCTTTAAAAGGGACCCTACAAACTGAAGTAGCAGTGGTCGTGCTGCACCACGCACCTGCCACTCGAACACCGATTGGTCGCTGTTTTGCGATGCATGCTACTCGCATCTCGAGCCAGCGAATGTGCAGATACCACTCTCTGTCCTACCTTTCGCCATTGTTTTGTTTCATCAGTGGTTAGTTCAGGGTTGATTTGTGTTCCACTCAATTGGCCCATTTAGTCCTGATAATATAATATACCTACCAAACCATTGTTTGTAGTAAATGTAAAATAAAGGTACATTTCATATAATAATTGTTAACAATGGAAGCCTGGATAATTATAAACCGTAATTTGCTATATGTTTTAACAATATTTATGTAAATTGAGCACAATAATTATTGGACCTAAAAAATCCTATAAATCTAAGTATGTTTTATCCCATTTTAACTTTTCTTTACCTATAAAAGCAGTATATGTATAAACCTTTTAAGGGTGCACTCTACCTCAAACAAAATCGTCGAAAGACATTTACACTAGGGGTGTATGCTCAAAATTTTGCGTAATGGGATGAGCTAACTCATATTGCTACTATCTCACATTTTTACGGACCTAATGATTAGGTTTAGACATAATATATTTATCTGTAGCCTCCTGGATTGTTAATTCAATGAATATATTAGAAAGGTTAATTACCTTGTATTTCCGTCTGACAATCCAATGTTTTTTCTTCGTGCTTAGGATAACTAGTTTCGACGGTTAAACCGTCATTGTCGGATCCTTGTCCATCATGTTAAAAAATTGTTTTATTTCCGCCGTTCTGAGGCGTTGTCATCACTGGCATTTAACGTTCACAAAATAAATTAATACATTTATCACAAATTGCACATTACAATCACAACGATTACACAAAAATGTTTGTACAAATGCATAATATGCACGAATATCACGGTTTAATAATATTAAAGCACGAACCATAGGTCGCCACACACATACTTCAGTTAGTCATCAGAAACCGGCCGGCATACAACGTGTTCTGCTACGTAGCTAAATTTTAAAATATTATTAAACCGTGATATTCATGCATATTATGCATTTGTACAAACATGTTTGTGTAATCGTTGTGATTGTAATGTGTAATTTGTGATAAATGTATTAATTTATTTTGTGAACGTTAAATGCGAGTGATGACAACGCTTCAGAACGGTGGAAATAAAACAATTTTTTAACATGATGGACAAGGATCCGACGATGACGGTATAACCGTCGAAACTAGTCATCCTAAGCAGGAAGAAAAAACATTGGATTGTCAGACGGAAATACAAGGTAATTAACCTTTCTAATATATTCATTTAATGATTAGGTATTCGAAATAAAAACATCTGACTGGAATAACTTCACAGCTATAATAAGCTTCACAGGAATAAGCTCATCAATTATTATACTAACATTAAAAATACTTTTGATTTTTTACCATCAATTTGCAAAACTAAAAATTGATATTTCAGAAAAAAACGTTCTATACTGACCTTGGGGGTAATCTAATCTTTACGACAAATGTCGAAGAATAATTTTATCTCTTGTAGTTCCCGAGTAATATTGTAATTACCAGACCCTTATTTTTGGCTTACCCAGAGAGGTAGAGCACACCCTTAAATACGGCATACAAATATTTACATAATTTTACCTCAGAAATATTAGTAGTCTCTCCTCCACACTTACTGCTAAGCAGAAATTTTTATCTTTTATGATACAGTGACTTTTCATTTTAGAGCACAGAATATTAAAAGTGTCTTTTTTATCCTATAAAACTTTTGACATTTTCTTCATGCAGCTCCAATTGTTTCGTCACCATAAATTGACTCGATTGTCCATTGTTTTTCCAATAAGGGTCAATCCAGTGTTGTCGCGAATGCCTATCCTACTTTCATGCCTTCGTCTTACAACAACGAGCTTACAACGACTTGTCTTCTATTATTAACATTTTTTACCATACTGATGATGGTCAGATATAAATGTATGGCCATGTGGCACCATTCCAGTTTGTAAGCGCCTTGCATCGTACCCGCGGATGTACTGGCACAACGTATATATAAATTATATTTCTCATTTATAAATATTTGATTATGAAGTACTTAAAACATTAAAGTACTAAAAACAACATTCTGCTCATAAAAAAATATTTTTTTTAAAAGGCATTTTCTAAACAAGTTATATTTTTGTTCTTATGCCAAACTAGATTAATTTTACTGTACTAATACATAACTTCCATTTCTTTTCCTACTGTTACGAATAGGGGGGTTGTTGGATAGAATAGATGTATTGGGTATTAGGTTTAATTGTATTCGTTTCTAGATGTAGTGGTTTTTCATGTCAAGGTATTAAGTTGCGTAAGACAGACACAGAAGTATAAACACGGAACTAGGTGGTTACATAGAGTGTCGAGCGAGGCGAAAATAACATGGATGAACATCGTAGTTACAACACGGAAGCTAGATGGGTTATATTGAGTGATTGTTAGTCGGTGGGCCAGTTTGCTGCGACGGAGGCCGAAAGCTAGGCCAGTTTTGTGAAATGTTAGGCCGGAAAGTTGGGCAGCGTAAGACGGGTCAATCTTCAGTGTGAGATTTATAGGCAGACGTGCGAGACCAGTTCTGCGGGAAATGACTTCTGAGTGAGTACACAGAGTGTTTAAGTCCATTAGGACAGTCACATTGAGTTTGGAGTTTAAATTTGATAAATTAAATACAATAGCTTTGCTTGCCGGTGTTTTGATCCAATCTGTCGTACGAACTTGATATCTGATGAATGAGATGTGCATAGCATAAGTGTGAGCTAATGTTCCAAGAATTGTATGAATTTGTAATTGTGAAAAGCATGAGAATAAATCATTATAAGGGTGTTATATCACCTAGTTCATTGATTATTCATTGTAACCAACTAAAGAACCTTTTAGAATTTGAACCCTAACAAAGAATAGTATTGATTGTCTTAACCCTAACACTAATAAAACTCATTTCAATAAAATAATCATACTACAATTGCCATACTATAATATAATAATCAATAATATATTTTTCAGGTCATTTACATGATCCAAAAGTGTGTGGAAACCCTACCTGTTTGGGTAAGTATCAACAATATACTGGCCTTTTGAATTTACTAACTACTTGTATATGTACTATCAAGGTAAGTTTTCTTACCACACATATGAAGTAGTTTTCGTATTGGTTTTGTACAATAGTTATTAATTTGCTTGCTCCAAATGGAATACAAATCGGTGACTGTAATACTATGCAATATTACATCATGGCTGAACTGGTTAGTAAAATCTGGTTAACAACCTTCACAATATTAGCTTAAATAAATATACTAGAGTTTTCTGCTAAAAACCGCCATTTTGACCCTCGCACATCCCTACCTACAGTCTCTCTTACTTTGGATTCTATCTATGACGAACCAGTTTTATTTTTCGCTCGCCATAATTGTTTTTAGTATAAACTCTGTCTTCGAATGTTAAAAATGTTGGCAACGCTACTAATATTAGTTTTACAATTCTAGTAATTCAAAACAATTTCGTCGTTCACCAGAACTAGTTTCTTAGTGTTACGCTTATAAACTTTTAAGTGCAATAGCCCACGTGGCCTTCCGCCATATTGAACAAAGATTATAAACCTTATCTTTATAATAAATCGTAATCACCTAATTCATAAGGTGTTTATCTATGTGTGTTAATAAGTGTATGTGTGGACTTTTCTCCAAACCATCAACTGCAACCAGCGTGCACGCTTGGCCTGGACCTTCACATCACTCCAGTGATCACAAGGTGCTACACAAGGTCCCGAACATGAACGGCTTTTGTTATTAATGAGATTATTTGTGTGGAAGAAGAAATATAGTCGTACCACAATGTTGATCTTCAAATAATAGTTTTATTGGAAGCCAAATTTGAAAGTTGTCTGTGCTATAGCCAGTAACACAGTCTCCTTTCATCAAATGGATGCAAGCTAATTATTGTCAGAAATTCAAAGAAAATAGTTTTAAGCATTTATCTGCGTGTTTTCTCAAATTTTCTATTAGAAGGTCTTTTAAAGGGAAATATTTGGACTTGATTCATGATTTAGCTCGAATTAAACTTAAATATAATTCTTGAATTTATTATTTGATTTTGTTATATCAATAATCCTTCAACTTGTATCTGCGGTAACTTTAGATATATGGTACAAAGAAATTGCTAAAGCACATGATTTTTAAGATGGATAATTTTTTCAAATTTTATAGGGACAGCAGAGGAAGAAGTGTATAGAAGTTAATTTTAAGTTTTCAGTTTAAAATTGTTTATTATTGAAAGTAAATCAGTAGACTCACCATGCTCTACTCGAGCTTCTAGTAATACAGTTCTTTCTGATGGGCTTGTTGCAAAAATGAACTTGTCGCTGTATTTCTATGAGCAAGGAGCAAAACAATACTCTTCATCTATTGAAATCTAATCATCTGTTCAGTTTAAAAGTGTATATTGACCAAAAAAGCATTGTTTGTAAACACATGAGAATCCCCTGTCTTCACTCAACTAAATACAAATTGTTTGCATGTTTTGGGATGTATTTCAGGTTCGTAGTTTTATATTGGTGTCGATTATATTTTCAGTTGTGTTAATTAGGGATTGTGTTTGCTTCTCATTACTGTAAAAACTAAGTAGCCAGTTATCACCATAAATTAGTATACTTACTAAGACTATTTAAAATCTAAAGGTAGTTTCTTGCTCTACCTCTTGAGTTTTTTAATAAATGTTTCGTGATTGTGTTCTGTGTTTGTGTTAAATGTGCTATGTTTTTATTTTAACAAAGTTCCAATGAACTGAACAGTTTAATATATGATTTGATAATGATCTGAAAGAATAGATCGAAACCGGTCATCTGTGAAGGAAAGACAGAAAAAGGAATAGAAGTTGATATCTTTTCAATAAAGGTATGTTATTAAACTATTAATTTATCCTGTTCCGGAGGCTAAACCACCTAAAATGAATCAATCTTCAATTATTTGTATTATTGAATTTCGATAGCATACTCATAGTTTTGCACAATTTCGTATAGTAATAAAATTGGCAATGAATTACTATTGTTTCTTTCCTGAAATGGAGCTCACAACTCAGCAATAATAATGCAGATTGTTTAAGAAAACACTGTGTGTTTAAAGTAAACGTTGAATTTGCTTTCAATTGGGAACTATAGTTTTGCTGTTTGTGAAATTTAATGTCATTATTATTTTACATCTACCTATTTGCACTCCACAGTAAAAACATACAAGTACATTTGGTTCATTATTTAGTTTTAAAGTACTAATGGAGATTACCCACGAAAACTTTTAGTTCATAGTTTACCTTTAGCATACCCTTATTTTAAAAATTGAAACTGATGTCTCTAAATTAATTCCAGCTATAACAGATGTATTTAAATTTTCACAGGGGTAGACCAAAATAAATTTAATTTTGAGCCAAAACTGAAGTATGTTTACAGTTATAACATGACAATACATACTTTCTTTGATGTTGCCAAAAGTAATACTTCAAGATTAAACATAAGCGCAGTATTCTCTATTGAGTTCAATACACCATGTGAAGGGACACTGAAGGTAAGCTTAAACCAATGTTTATAAAACCAACTATATTTCAATTACTGTAACTTTGACTTTCTTTATTCTATATTTAATTAAAGTTTGTGTACCGGTAGTATATAGCTTTTCTTCCAAAATACACAGTAAGGAAAGTTAGCAAAGTTATATTTCTTTGCAGCTAAATTGTATAAAACAAAGCTTGTAGACTTAAAACATGTAAATCATATTTGCTATTTTAAAATTAAACTTAAATTTTTGTTATTTTCTCTTCTTATACAGCATTTGGAAGATATGTTTAAAGTTATCCAATAACTGGTAGGTTGGAATGTACGAAGGTTTGAAAAAATAACAATTTAAATGCATGGAATTTAAATACATTTGAATGTCTGTACGACCACGAAAAGGCCAATAAATTTTTTTTTAAACTAGTAAAATCACAGTCAGTCTGTCTGTTAATCTGTATGCATGTATTCATGAATTGATAAAGACAATAAGGGCATTTTATTTAAATATCCTTCTGAGTGTATATTTTTTCCGCAGAACTATATAGTAGTGTACCACACTAACAGAGTTCTAAATAACAAACCATGCTAGTCGCTTTAAATTACCAAAGGACTGGCCATACCAAGTTGAACGAATACCAATAATGAGTTAAAGTTGAATTTAAGGGATACTGCTGAAACCTATTTCTTTATCAGTAATTTTGTTTGACAAGCATGTTATAATAAAACATTTAAATACTTTATATGCTCGGTATAAATCCAAATTTACTCAAAAAGATTGTAGTTAAACACCTCAACAACTCCATTTTCAACATACAAAATGTGGTAAATTTGATTGTACAAATGAGTTTATTTATAAGGACATACTTATTACATCAAATTGTTATTAAGTGGTGGCTAACCTTTACTTAAATCATAAATAACCTGGAACAAGTTTAAGATAAAACCAATTTAGAAAACAAAAAAATAGAAAATATACGAAAAAAATCATTTTTGACATCACTAAAAAAATAGCCCCTTAGTCACTGTGCTTGTAAAGTTGACTAGTTTCATTACCCTTTCGGTTTTTTAACTATAATAGCATATAAACACTTATGTTTTGGAATCATTTTATGAACATTTATATATATAATAATTTGAAACAAACAATAAGTTCGTATGTAATTAAAATATTTACCTACATAAGCTATGTAACTAAATAGTGATAAATACATTTTATTAATTTTATCATTTTAAGTTGTTTGATTCGTATTTGAATACACCCAATAGTTGAACTGTTTATGAGTAAATCGTAATAAAGTTTAGTAAGTTTAATAAAAAAGTTTGATATCAGAATATAAATTTATCGATAAGAAATTATTCAGAAATAGACCCATGCTTGGCACCACTACAAGTTCTGGACTGCTCATCTTTTTTTCTCCTTCTGATTGGACTAATATATTGCTGCCTATTAATCACCTCCTTTGTTTAGCTACTAAATCCATTTTCACCACTCGAACACTCATTTTTTTATATTTCACTATTCGCTCCTTTAACCAAGGTGAATATTTAGGCGTTAAACCATAAAAAATCCCTGTTCCTCCTGTAGTGGCTTCTAAAGTAAACTAATAGTGTGGTGAAGTAGTCATGTTTGAAAACTGTAGTTATTTCCCAAAATCACCCCATAATGTGACAAGGAACTGTGTAAAATATAATACAGATTTTTCAATAGATTGGATACAATTTTTGTTATTAATATAATAACGTAATAATAATTTAATTAATGTATTGGCTATTTATGCTATAACTGTATCACTATTTTATAAGTTGAATTATGTATAAAGGGTTTGACTAATAATAATGAATGCAATAACTGTATTTACTTTCCTAAAAAGATTTCTAAGCAGCGACCAATTTGTTCAACTCTCACTTTCTATTCAACATTTGTTTATTTTTTCTAGCAAACTTTTATCTATATCGTAGTGAAAAATGTAATACAGTAATTTAGAAATATATTTTAATGTTTGAAATTTACAGTTTATTGTAAGATGATGTATCTATAAATCTGCATTATCAAGGGTCTAATTTAGCAAAATAAATAAACAACACAAACCTAATTCTGTAAAGGGCAAAATAAATACAAAATTAATCTTATAGTGTCAGCATTAGCATTTATGGTTATGTTCTCTAGGTAATTTATTTCTGACGTTTTTGAATTTAGTGTTATTTATTTAAAGCACAATATTTGATATTACAGATCTTAGAAGCTACACTCTATGAAGGGTCCCAGAATAACACACCTGCAGAAACCTCAGCGATATTATCTGATAAACTTAGTGCGAATTCACTCAGGTAATAGATTTACATATTTTCTGTTGTACAAATAATTATTATGTTAAAATTCACAATTATTGATAACTACCGCTTATAAAATTGAAAACAAAAGATTTTAAACTTCACTAAGTTAAATGTTTTTATTTTGTTTCAAATCTTTTTCAGCTACGAGTAAATATGTATTCAAATTGTGAATATAAATGAGACCTTTGGCAGTTCATTAATAAACAATTGTGTTATTATTTAATATGTAATCTCTTTGTATTAAGTAGGTTTTTTGTAGAGCATGTATGCATTACCTGAAATAAAAGGTTTTTTAAATTAAATTTTTTATACCCAATAAATTATTGAAATGTTGGTTTTTTCAAGAAAACGATCTTCCAAGTCATCAAGTAATGCATTTTGTGTAATATATTTTGCAGTAGTTTTGTATTTTTCTAGGATTTTGTATACTACTAAGACATGTTTAATTTTTGTTGAATACTAGAAACTTTACTTTTTTCGGGCAGGAACAGCAATATGCAATGGATCTTAGCTTTTTTTTTTGAAGTGTGTTTCCAAAAGTTGAAAATATCACAAAAACTTCTCCTTTGAGTGTTTTAGTCATTTTTATGATAAATAAATTATTCATCAAGGGATGTTTGTTCTGAGAGATATTACAATTTTATTGATGTGTTCTTCATTTTTTCCCATTTCATAACCCTGTCATTCATCATCTTTTCTGTTCCCAATCTTGATCTGGTATGTGCTTGATCTGATTAGAACTGCATACAAATACTAACACATTAAGCTAAATTATCTGATTATTATATTGTTTCCATTGACATTTTATAATCTTTTTTTATTTAGTTAGTTGTAATAGAAACAGATGTTTTATTTAAGAAATTTAAGTTTTATTCTAAAAGAATATCCCAATTTACAGCCATAACTTCATATCTGATATGAAATGTTCGATAAAAAATTTGCTGGTCCAACAAGGGATCACACTTACTATTTTGTTTCATTAAGGAACTTTGCAATTTAAATTGCCAAATTTCTACTTTTAATTCATAATAGCTGAAAAAATTAACTTTCATTTATAAACGGGGAGTATTTTAAATAGTCTAACAAAGAATCATCATTTGACTCAATTATATAAGCCTTTAAGTGCCAGGCATTTTCTCCCACAGTGTACCCAAAAGTGCCAACCTGATTTAGCAAATTTGAAAGGATTTCATAAAAAAAGTTGTATTTTTGTTATTTGATAAGATATCATCATGATTTTTGAACTGTTTTTTTTCTAATAGACCTATAAATAATATTTTCTACTCTAGACATTTTTCTAATATACCAACAAATTTAAAAAAAATAAAATTACATATAGTAACAAAAAGTTTTTTATACAATTTCCAGTTTGTACGAAGAAAACAGATAGAGAAAAAATGTGGCACTTGAAAACTTGCACATCACTTTAAGACACATTTTGTTGTATACTTATGTTAAAAATTTTGAGCCAATATCTTGTTAAATAAAAAAGTTACACTACTTTTTCGAAATAAGAAAGTTTTAACCCGAAGAAAAGAATTAGCTTATAACGACAGTGATCTGCTTAAAGGGGCAAGATAGGCAATATGGTTGCTTTGAGAAGTAGCTAAGAGCGGTTATTTTTCAGTTTTATTCTGTACAAGCCTTAGATGAGTGGTAACGTGGGGTTTTCCTGATCAGAAGATCCTGGGTTCGAATCTCGCGAGACCAGGTAGCTTTCCATTGCTGTGGTTTGAGGGTAGGAGGGCGGAAGTAAAGCAAACGCTGGCTGGCTCGCTTCCAAGCTGAAGGGATATGACTAGTTACCTGGTCTAAAGGCTTGAGATGTTTTGCATAATTTTACTGTATTATTTCTGTATATATATATATATTATAAAAAAAAAAAAAAACAACCAACAACATATGGGGAACACTACTTTCATTCATCCTCAAATTTACATTGATTTTGTATACTATATCACATGTGAAACGGAAAGAACTATTCATTCATAGTAGATTGATATAAAATATTAACAAAAATAATCGTTTTTATTTCCGAACGTCCGAAAATTCGGATGTTGGGATTCAACGCACATACTAACAACGTCCGAAAAATCGGACATCGGGAGCCAAAGGGTTAATGATGCTTCAAAAATGTTGAACATTGAAAATGTCAGAAAAACACATGTTTGAGTCTGGTAAGCAAACTAATGAGCCAATTCAGTTTTCTTTCAACAAAAATTGTAAATTTTGTATCTCCTTCCATTTGAGGTACCGTACCACAAACCAAGATTTTAATTTTTAATTTAACCCTTGTATGTTAAATTAATTGCTCCTGCTATGTCAGGAAGTTAGATAAATTAGATTGTTAATTTGATAGGGCTGGGCTTCCTGAATTTATCAGAATTATTTAAAAATAATCTACATAAGGTGCTAGTGGTAAATTGTTTACTATAATAAATAGGGATGACGACATTTGTCTGTCATTTCAATCTTATATGACAAACAAACATTTTATCCTACTAGAATTTCCTATTATCATTTTGGATAATTTTGACAGATTAATTGCCCTTGGAGAACCAAGAAAGGCACTGGGTGTTCTAAAAAGAACTTTTGTTATGCAGCAGAGTGGATGAATCAAGAAACTTTAAAACAAAAAAGGCCAACAAAAGTTGTTAGTTTCAAATAAGGCCGCTTCGTCATAATTTGTATAGATGTCAAGTAGTGTTAGGGGTAGAAATATAAGTTCAACTGCCCAGGGTTCAAAATTACGGATTACTAAGGTTCAAGGATTATAATCACATAAATCAACCAATCCGTAATGTTTACAACTATTATATTTTATTATCAAGTGGTTCAGTGGTCTCCTTACAATTCTACAAACAAAACTACAATGAAACACTAAACACTATTATTCTCTACTCTTTTTGCAATCAATAAACAAAACACTATAGTAAATACTTTATTCTTTTCACACTAATTAACTCATCTTTATTATTCTAATTAAATCAACTTGGCAATGCTACCCCAAGACGAAACACCCAAAGAAATAGCTATGTTCGTGTAATGCTTGTTTGAATGAGCTTCTACTTTAGTTTAAATAAAAAGAAACATAAACACTTTTATGATGGATATCTGACAATCTGTTCACCTACCTATTTACCAAAGCTCTCTCTAACTGGAATTCTCGTAGCCAAAATGGCCGCTTCCCGACCAGCAGCGTTTTCTCCCCTTCACAGGAAAACTAGTTCTGTTCCACAGAGTCTCCGCCCGGCACACAAAAATACTGGTCCTAGATCTAGGTCAGTATAACCCTTTTATAGTTTGTCAGATTGTCCAAGTGTGTCTCTTTAAGTGTGCTTTACTCGAGTCAGCTATTTCACAACACTTTGAATTATTACTCAATGATGCTCCACTTTCTGTGTCTTCGTCTTGGGCTAGTAAATTCTAAACTATTCTAAACTTTATTTTAATTATATTTATCTATATTTATTTCTTAAACCTACCCTATTAATCCTAACATCAGCCTTGTTGGTTTTGATTTATCTATATATATAAAATCCAAATACGACTCACTGACTCACTCATCACAAAATCTCAAAAACCACCAAACTGATTGGAATGAAATTTGGTATGTAGCTCCTCTAGAGCCCTAGGTGCTCGCTCAGAAAGGATTTTAAAAAATTAAAAATTTTAGGGGAGGTTTGGGGGGTCAAAGTTACTAAAAAAACCTACCGAACGGATTGGAATGAAATTTGGTAGTATGTAGCTTCCTCTAGGGCCCTAGGTGCTCGCTAAGAAAGGTTTTAAAAAATTCGAAATTTTAGGGGGAGATTGGGGGGGAGGTCAAAGTTACTAAAAATCCCCATAAGAAATACATAGTGTAATATATTTATTGATATATTTTTTTGTTAATATATATTTAACTTTGATTTGTCTATCCATGCAAAGCCAGATCGGGCCAGCTAGTATAATATAATGTTTCATGATTTTAGCAGAATTACAGCACTATATCTCACTTTTATTAATTAATTGTTATATTCAAGATCATTTTTTTGTATTTATGATTTCATAAACTTTCAATGTTGAGAGGTGGTTTTTCAAGGGTGCAGTGACTACAAACTTTATTTTTGACAGCCCTTTGTTATATTTTTTCTGTAGAAATTATTACAATAAATAAATTATACTTTTAAATGTAAATATTCGAAAAGTAATTTAGTTTAAACAAAATATACATTATTAAATTTTTTCTCAAATTTTAATATTTATTTTTGAGTCAGTTAAAACTAGAGGTACGTTCACAAACTATAATATGGGTAGTAAGTTACTGTCAATAGCTCAAAAACATTGGAATATTGAAACCACTACAAACAGGAGTATTTACACTTGTATGGTGAGTTAAAATGACCACTGCAACCTATGGGAGTGGACTATTGTGGACTTACTTTATTAATTCCAAACGTTGTCATTATGTAGTGTTGAAGTCCTAATTTAATACATCTACTGAGTGATCTCAAAAATGAATTCAAATTTTTTAAAAGACCTAATGAAAGATGGTTATTGTCACATGAATACAGTTCAAGGCATGTTAGGCGTGCTCTTCCAAGCATTAAAATAATTACAATTTTAAATTTTCAGGTTTTATTTTGAGGATGGCCGTATGCAGGAAGTTTGCCCTCATAGGAATGATACAAGCTGGGTTGTTAATTTTAAGAAAGGGATTTTGTCTTCCTTGCAAAATACAATGAAAAGAATGGACATAGACCACAATACAGTTGAGGTAAGTTATTATAAAATGTTAAACAGTCAGGAATAGTTCGGTTCATGTTCATAGAGCTTATTCTAATTTTAAAGTTAAATAGCTCAGAGATCTGTTTGGGGTCACTGCTTTTCTTGATTTTTGAAGACAGTATACCACTATTTGGCGTGTTACAAAGAGAACATACTGGAACCCAAAATCAAAATTTTAAAAGTCGAGAGGTCATAAATTTAAAATTTACACTCCAAAAATTTTATTTTGTACACTTTTTATGAACCTCAAGTTGTAGTGAGAGGTTTATTTTGACAGGCTGTGAAATTATTAATAGACACCAATAATTAAATTCAAATGAGAAAATTAATTTTTAAACTTTCAATATCATTAAGATTTAACAATTTGTTTGTGTTAATTAATTAAGCCCAATTTAAAGATATTTTCTTTTTTATGAAATAAATTCAATTACAAAATTTTACCTTCGATAAGACATAATTAAATTAAATAACAACATTTTACTATGGACATTAAATAAAGTTTACAATTCTCTTAGTTAATTAATTAAACTCTTAGTAATATTTTGAGTTAATTGAAAGACAAAACTATATCAGTACATTCTGGTACTAGACTGTAATTTAAGAAATTTAAATTTAGTATTACTGTTTAACTATCTTGGGTTACTTCTGATTACAGTAAAATTTAATAAGCATCTCATATGTGTTTTAAAAATAGTTTATTGTTTAAAACAATGATCAAAATAATTATTCTAAGACTTTACCTGGTTTTTGAGGGGTGTACCGACATTGAACAAAGCCCTTATGTATAGGGTTACCATAAGTTTGCCCAGATCAAATCCGGACACTATATAATATATACAATTAATATACTGTATATAAGGGGCAATATAATAATATACTGGAGGCTCAAATGGGAGGAAAACCAATTAATCTTAATGAACCGCTTTGAAACTAAAAGCATTTTTAATGCTTACAATGAGTGAAAAACTAAAATTTTTAATATTTAAAATGCTACAATGATATGATGTTTTCACAAAATTACAAAACAACTAATTATTCAAAATACTTAAAATTATTAATTCAATAAACTAGCAAAATAGGTAGATGGAGGCCGATTATTCATTTGTTACTGGGTCTAGCTTCTTCCTCGGTTCTTTGATATTTTTCGGAAGACATAATTTCCGACCCTTTAATCTTGGCGTTAACATTTTTTAATAAAGATTCGATGCTGTGTTTAGGATTTAAGTTAGCGGCGTTTGTGTGCCGGTCAGTTTTGAGATGAGCATCCACATCCCCGCCACCCTTGTGTTTCACCGAAAATTCAGCGTGGCATGTCTCACATTTCACACGACAACCACTTCCCTCACAGAGTTTCAAGAACTTTACTTTTGTAGTTTCTCATAAAAACACACAGGCGTTTTGACAATTTACAAGGAACTTAGTCCTGAACCCACTTGTGAAAGATAAGGAGTCCTAATTTAAATAGTGATGAGTACAAAAACGGTCAACTGTTGTTTCTTACCTTCCACTGAGCCTTTCAATAAGCCTTAATGCCCCTCCACGAGCTACGGACTTTAACCTGTTGTTT
>JAGFPH010000369.1:259026-274609 GCA_018207615.1 Philaenus spumarius
GCCCTTCAATAAGCCTTAATGCCCCTCCACGAGCTACGGACTTTAACCTGTTGTTTGTTACCCAGGCAAACTGTTTTCTTCCCTTCCACTGAGCCCTTCAATAAGCCTTAATTCCTCTCCACGAGCGACGGACTTTAACCTGTTGTTTGGTAATTTCGTTTCATATTATTTCACACCATCGCTTCATGAAACTCGGACATCTGGGCAACCCCGTACACAAGTCCGGACAAGGGCTTGAAATCCGGACAATCCGGGCGCCTGGTAACCCTACTTAAGTAGGTGTTTGTGCACATGCTTAATTGGTTGCTTGAATTTTAGCTTGTTTACCATACAGTACAAGACATCTTCTGTTTGAAAAGACACTCATTAAAGTTTAAATTAATTGAGTTATAGACAAACTTGGAGGCTACATCAGAATCACAAGATGTTTTTAAAGTGACCAACACAGATCCAACTGTTGTGTAATCGACCTTTCAAAGTTAAACTACGCTTGTACTAGATGTATGCAGGCATGGGTACAAAGCAGTTTCCCAGCATGCATGCAACTTGATGTTTATGGAAGGCATAATGTCGAGTTATATTAGAATGTTATAACATCTCCCTGATGTTTGCATTACCTCTTACTGATTTTATTTAGTTGAGCTATTTTACCTCGTAATTTTATTTAAGGGACTTTATTTATTTAAGGAATTAAAACATATATGTTTACAGGATGGTTGAAAAGATATTTGGAATGTACCCTAACTTTGTTATTGATAAGGATAAATATAAAATTATACTTATTACAAAGTGTACTATTATTAAGTGAAATATACTTAAAACAATACTTATTAAAAATACTTAGAATTACTAGCCACTGTTAACAAGTAGGTGATGATTAGTTCACATTAAATTATCGTAAAACAAGCAGTCTGATCCCTTTAGGATAGTTCACCACAGTGTGTATGGTTTTAAAGCTGACTTTAATGCATAAAAACGTTATTTAATTTTATAAACTTACACTATTTTTAAATCTCGAGGAACTACTTCAAATAGATAGTTTATTTTTTCTCTAGTCAATAGCGAATATTGTAATTTGTATATAAACTGTGTAAGAGAATTACTTTTTATTTCTGCTGTTGGTGGAACAATTTTAGGCCTGAGAATACCAAACTCTTTCAAAAAGCAGATTTATTTACTTTGGATCTGATATGAGGCCTTGAGTTACATTTTTAGTGTGATGGTATTATTTGTCTGTCCCTTCAAATATAAAACATTAGGTACCTTTCATTTTGCAATGCTCACAGTCCCTGGATTAGTTTTTCCTCGTTACATAATGTTTTACCTATTGTAATGCATTTCAAACCATTGTCGATGTGTTGCATAAATTAATTTGAATCATTATTTTTCCAAACGTATTCATAACACTTAGACAATATAACACTCTCTTATACCTGACTTATGCACGGAAATGCCTAACAGTATATAAAACATTACGAAACCAGAAAAAAACTGAAATCAAGAACTGTGAGCAATGAAAAATAAAATATACTTATTCAAATAAACCAGTTCAGTAATACAATTTATTAAAACCAAAAAAAGTAGAAATGAAAATGAAAACACACTTTGTAAATAAATCAGTAGTATTTGTAAGTAGGTCATATAATACAATGTAGGTAATGTTTTGTTTAATTATTGCACCATAACTTTTTTCTTATTTCATAAAGTGAATTATGTGAATTAAGGATTTGTTTAATAATAATGAAAACATTAAATATTAAAAACAATTTATATTATCTGAATTTAAATTATTCTTAAGTACCTAAAAAATTTTAATTAAAAAACTATTTATATTCTGCCTTCAAAAATGCACAAAAACAATGTCTTATGTCAGCTTCCAAATACAAATTAATAAGTTTTTATTTTCATAAATCTAGTCTGTGAAATTTTACAGTGAACTGTTTAACTTTATAACTTCATTTTATTGAGGGATTAATCATTACCTCCAATGTGAAGATGGTAAATAATAAATGTCCAAATCACATTATTTAGTTTATCATACAACAGGAGTTATAAAAATAAAGATCAATAAAAACCAACATCACTTAGGCTTGCTCTTAGATGAAATCCTAACCTAAAAATTGGAAATGCCAAGAATACACAAACAGTATAAGTTACTATGCATTCGTTTCCACATCACCTTCTAGACAAACTATAAGTAGAGTGTTGTTTATTTGGTTTCCTCTGTAGACCTAATCTATGTTATGAAATTAATCTTCTTTGTCACTAACTTTAGCCTCTAAGACATCTTCGCTTTCCTTTTTTAGAAATAAAATATTAAAGATATTTGTTGCTTCATATTCGAATTCTCAGTTAATATTAGTATTGGCAAAATTAGCCTTGGAAAATGCTTATTCTCGTTGTATGTAAGTGTATGTATATACATAAGTGTTATAACTAAGAAGGTGTGGATGTGTTGATAACATTGAAGTTCTATTTTATAATTTTAAAAGGTAATATTATAATTTTGTATTGTCAAGTGTTAAATTTTATGTAATTTAAGTTTCTTATATTTTAAAAAGAAAGAAGACTGGGATTATTATTATTATTAGATGAGGTGCAGAAACTTACAACATTGATTATGCTAAGCAGATAATACATGAGAAGCATTCGGTGGCTTATGTTATATAGAAGCTTCAATCTACAAAGTGCTGTAACTAGCAACAGTGAAAATTTATCTGCAGTAAACTGAAGTTTTTGTTAGTATAAACAAATTTTGGTTTCTTAGCTTTTTAATTTATATTAAATATACAAATGACATTGAATCAGTACACGATCAATTTGCATCATTATGAGCTAGCTTAAACAACATGGTTAGTATAATTTTTCTTATAAAAAGTTTATGTTTTCAGACTGATATTAATGGCAAGTGCAGGACAGAGTATAAACTTGAAGAATTAAGTGGAACAACATTAATCATCAGCAAAAAGAAGGACATATTCTCCTGTGTCGACAGAGCTCAGTTACATTCCTTCATTCCAACTTCCAGTTATATTTTCCAAAATGTAAGTTGGTATCTTTTAAATTGAACAAAACATAAAGTTGATTAGAGTTAGGTATGAACAAAATTAACTGAAGGGTAGATAAGTAATGGTTGAAAATATCTTATAACAGTAATCATTTTACCTGAGTTTAATAACAATAAAGTAAAAACATTAATTAAATAGAGAATAAAAATAAAAACATAGATTTAACAGGAAGGCTTGTAACATTTTGTTTGTTTTGCTTCAGTCATCTTACATTTTTTCACTCCCAAATATTTTTTTCTTGTAATTGTGCTTTGGATTTAACTAGGACTTTATCACAAGACTCCATTTTCAAACCGATTTTCCATTTCTTATTTTGTAGTACGTTTGTAGGAAAAATTATTTATTCAACTAAAGTTATTACATCAATCTCATGATTGGATGTACAAAACATTATTTACGGAGAATGAACATAACAGTGAAAGTGTATTGTGCTCGAAAAACAATATTGTTCAGCTTGTTTTAATATTACATAACATCTTTAAATATTTAATGTGTTTGTTTGTTATATACTGTCGTTAGTTAGGTATTTTATTTCGCTAATTTATCCCGCCCAGGTGCTTATGGCCTATGGACCCTGGTTGTAGATAGTCACTCTAGCTGGTACTGTCAACCTAAAAATGGTTCACAAGTTGTCTGAGGGAAGTAAATGTGTATGCTACCACAGAGTGAGAACTGAAAATTACCTACTTTAGATATCTCACATTAAGGGATCACAAAAAATCCATAAAAAGGAAGTGCCGATCAGAATGTTAGTCAATTAAAAAAATGTACCAACTTGTAAAATAGTACAACTTATCAGGAAAATATTTTGTAAAAACCACACAATAGTTAACACTTTAGATCTAATCAAGAAAAGTCTAATCAATGGAAAAAACAACAATTAAATCAAACTCTTCTCCTTTGGTGTAAGGGATTTTATACACAAACATATTAATCAAGGAGACTGTCCAAGTTATCAAGAATAATAAATTAGGCTTTCATAAAACCATGAAAATTATAAGTTTTTTGGATGAAATTTCAAAACAAAACAAAACAACTAACAACATTGCTTTGGGATTATAGGAGTACCCATGGGAAAACCTCAGGAATTTCAGCCGAAACACTTTTTAACTACATTGAGAAAAATTTCTTACTTTGAGTAGATTCAAAATAATATTTAACATACACGGCAATATAGAACAATATGAATTATGGGGAAATTCATCAAAGGCATTGACTACTTTTAGGATTCAAAAAAGATATATTTGAACAATGATGTTTTTAAACATAAATAAATAGTGTAAATCAGTATTTAAAATTTTTAAATTTTGACACTACCATCGATGTACCTAAATGTCTTATTTTTGTGCATACACAGATAAATACTTTTTATGATGGCCAAACTGTTCATTGTTACAACCCAAGGTTTAGAGAACAGCTCCAGTATCCCATTCATAGGCTGAAGTTGTATGAAAACACTCCTTTTTATATGGGCTTAAAACTTTACAATAAATTACCAAATCGGGTAAAGAGGCTTACATGTAAAAAGTTTAAGGATACCGTAAAAACATGTTAGTTGAAAAAGAATATTATAACGTAAATGAATTTTTTAATGACTGTTTATTGGAGTGAATATTTTGTAAAATTTGGTACTTTGCTTATTGTTAAGCTGTAGTTTTGTTTAGTTTAAGGATAATTGACAAGCAACCTGTTCATTGAACAATTTATTTGTATTTATGTGAATGTTATGTTACAATAAGAAATAAATAAAATTAAAATAAAAAATAGACATATTTAATACTCTACATAGGAGATAAAATCATGTTACTTAGTGGTAGCAATGACAAACACAGGATGAATACCCAGTCTGAATATTACATATGAGATTGAACAAAACAATGCAATAAACTATATATGAATTTACCAATTTTAAAACAAGAAGAAAAACTCAATTTAAAAATTACAGAAAACCCATCACAAACATAGATCAAACCATACATAAAACATCAAATCATCCACTCAACTCTTACAGAAAATGTCACCTTACAACCACGTAAAAGATTAATATCATTCAATACAATTTAATGATATTTAGAATACAAACGTCGGTTCCAATGAAGGAAGCAGACTACATAGAAGAACTAAACATAACTAAACACATAGCACAACAAAATGTACTACTACCTGAAAATAACAGACAATAGACTTAATAAGATAAGTACCATAAAATAAATCACAAAAGAAGAAACCCCACTAAAAACATTACAATACAACCCCAAATTTAATAAAGCAATAGCCAACATCTTCAAAAAACCAGTTGTAATTAATTTTGATAATGTTTGTCATATATTTATTAATAGTTTGTTGATGTCATTTTTGCTCATCATTAACATAATGATTCATTTTGCGCGATACAGAGGAATCACAAATGGACACCTTTGGAATCCAATAACTTATGTCAGCAGCAAATAGACCACAGAATTATCACTATGGTAACCTGCGAAGAACATCATTCTTTCTTGCCACTCTATAATCAGAAAAATGGGGTAACAACTGCTCTGAAATTCCAGCTTGAACTTATAGAAGAAACGCATTCCACGCATGATGAAATTGAGGAAAATAAAAACCAAGGTGAGAATAATACATATGTTGTAAATTATAAATATAATTTGATAAATTTTCCTTACTGCACTATACAGATTTATTACAAAAAGAATGGTGCAAAAATAAAGCTTTTTATTAATAGATGCACAGTCTCATTTCAACGAGCTGTTAGCCTGACCCACTTCTCTTCTTGACCCTTGTATCATTTGACATTCCATTTCTTTACATTTATTCATTTCTACTGTTTGTAGAAGAACCCTTTTATCTTTTCTCCCGACTCCTGCACTTGCTATTTTTCTGACCTGCTTGGCAACGGCAAACCAGTTTTGTTGAAGGGTAGGTCAATCAACCCTTACTGAGTCGCAGATGATTTCACTCTCTCTCTGTCATTTCAACCAGCTGTTAGCCTGACCCACTTCTTTTCTTTACCCTTGTATCATTACATTCAATTTCTTTGACAATTGATTTCATTTTAATTTGGAAACTTCACTGTTTATTTATTCCAGATCTCTTTTAATATTTACGATTTAATTTACTTTTGTACCTTTTTAAATTAATTATTCGTTTTTGATTAATACATTTCACTCAAAGTAAAACTATTATTTATATCAATTTGTTCATAATCATTTACTTCCATGTTGTTTACTTGAATTTGGATCCAGCCATTTTCTTTATATTTTCCTTAAATTCACCCTTTTACTGTCTTCCTCCTTTTTGTTTTAAGTTTAACTTTTCCCTTTCTTTCTTCTTGCTGTCCATTTTCAAAACTACGTTTCCCACTTTTAGGTAAATTTAAGTTTTTATTTACTTTATTGTCTATATTGTCACAACCTTGAAAATTATCTTTTATTTCGTCACATCGGTTTGTTTGTTCCCTCCTTTTTAACTCTTGGTCAAGATTACTTTTTCCCTTATTTGTTTTATAATTTGTTATTATACCTTTGATATTTTTATCTTTACTAGGTATATCGTCGATTTTATTTTGGTCTTTTCCCTGGTAGTTTTTACATGAATTTTAATTTTTATTGTATGTTAAGTTTTTATTTATTTGAATGATACATTTATTACCATCTTATTGTTTAACTTGTTTTTTAATTTGGGATTTATCCCGATCTTCCTTCCCCTTCTCTTCTCCTTTTCAGGGTTATAACAGGATGACTTTTTAAAAACTTACCACCTCTATTATTTAAAGGACCAAAAGAGATATGCAAAATCAGATCTCAGGACAGGTATTCACTGACAGAGGAAACCTTAGAAAATCTATTTACAAAATCCCAAAACCCCCTCCCTCTCCTTCAAAAAATAAGTCATGTATAAAAACTTTTGCATTTTACTTTTTTGTTAAAAAAATAATCTAAAAGCAGCTAGAAATATATTAAAACTCCCCAGGAATAATGCAATAAAATCATATGAAACATTATTAGCATCCAATATAATTATTTATTTTCGAGATACAAAAAAATAAGAGAAAAATAGTCTGTCTTTATAAAGTAGGTACGATAATAAATGACACCAAGATCTAATTATGTTCATATTCTGATTAATTTTTACATTTAACTTCAGTTTTTTATTTGCAAACTTATTTATATATCAGCCAATTTGAGTCTTGTTTCTGTCTTTTTAGGTGATGTTTACAGAAGAGAATCTCTTTTATATGATCATCGCAAAACTCCTAAAGCTATTAGTGGAGAGCTAAAGGAAAGCAAAGACTTGATTACAACTTTATGCTTACTTAATTCTGTAAGTAAAATTGGTAAAACACAGATTGTTTTTTTTTCTTGGTATGTAAGAAGAAATAATAAATCTAATTTTTGATTGTATATTGGGTATATTTTAGAGCTTAAAATTAAGTTTTCTATTCAAAATTGTAAAAGTAATATTACTTTCTGTGACTATTTGTTTGTACACAAATTAAAGTCCCACAAGAATAGATCCGTTTTATAAGAGTTTTAGGAAGAGTTAAATGGCATCGCATGTTCAACTGAAAACACTACCTTGTACTGCAATTGGTTAATTGATATAGATAAAATCATATAGGATGGCGCGTAGGGCGGGTAGTGCGAGTGGGACAGAGTACCTATCCCACCACACTTCCCCTCCAAAGTTTAGGCGGGGCATTGTACAGTCAACCCTAGTTATGTTGGCTTACAGTATTTACTTTATGATATCGAGACATTTTAAATAAAACATGTACTATTCACGCTTAAAATACGATTTAAATTAAAGGCTATTTTATAACTTATAAAGTAGTTTATTATAAATTTACTATAGATATAAGTAAATAGAAAAATAGTATATATTTACATTACATTAAATAATTTACTGTCCAACTCTTCAAGTAGTTTCTTATGATTTTAGTATAGATATAAAAAAACAAAAACAATATATTTACATTACATTAAATTATTAACTGTCCCGCTCTTCAATTCAGTAAATTATTATAAATTAACTATAGATATAAGAAAAAGAAAAAACAATATGTTTACATTAGGCTATTACCTGATAATATTGGTTGCGCTTATTTGCAAGCGATTTGTGGACAAACCAAACATCTGACTGAAAAATGTTTAAAATAAAATATGTAGATCAACTAATTTTCTACAACTTTGCCGCTGGAAGTTTCTTTCTACCCTATAAATAAAAAAAGTTTACGCTTTACTACTTTTTCATGTCCCGATTTAAAAAATCGAAGTATTTGTTATTTTATAAATTCCGAACATTTACTAAACTGGAAGATATTTATACTGTTAGTTGCAACATATCACGCAGATTACAAATATATAAAATTTGTCCTATTTAAATAATCCTAGTACTGTGCAGAAGCTTGCAATTGAAAGCGCGTCTAATACTAAAAATTGCTCGGCGGCCCTCTAATCGATGGATTTGACACAGACTGTATTTTTCTTACAAAACGACAAAGACTGGTGTTGGAGGGAGAAGGGCATTACTGCTTCTGCGCAAACCACGCGCCATCATAAATGGTACTACCTATAGCATTGGTATAATAATTAATTGTAAATACAACTTGGATTATTAATGGTCCCAGTAAATACTAAGCCCTAATAATGACGAACAGATGCTGACCTCGAACAGAGATGCATGTTAGTAGGTTAGAAATGCAATGACATTTAAAGTTCGGAGAGCAGGATACAAGTATCTATTATTAAACTCATCAAGTCCGATGGTACCTAGGAATTCATATAATCGTACTCAGCAGTATGGACAGTTGGGAACTATAAACACAAAACTCCTGGGCTTAGGCAGCCTAGAATGTTCACCTGTCTCTCTAAGTCAAAACTCAAAACTTCTATTGTTGGGCAGAAACAATCTTAGATGGATTGTAGGAATCCTGGTCACTGCTCAGCCAAATACCATCTCAAAAAAATGAGGTGGTCTCGGAAGACTGTTATTAACAGTGTGTTATATTTACAGAAATTTTGACATAAGCGTGTATATTTTTTATTGCAATTGGTTAAAAAGTTTTATAAATGTTCACCGATTTCTTTAAACTGCTTAGCCGATTTGGATACTTTAAACTGTATTCTATGAAGGTGGATCCCGAGGTGGCCCATATATTTTCTATGATGTTAAACACACCATTTTTTAGAAAATCAAAACAAACCATGTTTATAAATTTGTCATCAATGCATGGTTCTCTCGGATTTTGTGTTATTTCTCAAAAAATGAGAACTGATTTAGGTTATTTATACTGCGTTATATTTACAAAAGATTTTGGCATAACCACGTATTTAAAAAATCAAAATCGGTTCAATAGTTTCATAGATACATAGAACTACAGGGGGGGGGGGGGGCTCATTTTTTCACACTTTCTGGTGTGATGGCGAAAGGCTTCAGTGACTGTGTGGATGGCGCTCCAGTGAGTTGTGAAAAATCTAAAACTTAGTTTACGTTGTCTCACTGCAATTATCCTTTAAGTGTGTTTGTGAGGAAGCTTATTTCTAACGGGCTCGTGAATTAAGCCAAGTCAATGTCGCACTGTTCAAGGGTTTCATTACTCAAATGCTCACAAATCACATCGCGTCGATGTTCGCTCTGTTCAGTTGACAATGAATACTATTGAATCGATTAATTATATTACTTTGTGTCTCCTATGATAGTTAAGAACGCATTTAATTTCTCATCTGGGATAACCTTGCTTGATGAGCCTGTGATGTTTCTTGGGTTTGCGATACAACATTTTGCTTGGAATTTGTAGGTAGACGTTCCTTCTTTTTAAACAACTTCAAGAGAAAGGAGGAGGTTCTATAACAGACGCCTTTGTTTTTTTTAATAGATTTCCTATTCCTATTTGCCTTCATGAGGACTACACTTTTAATTGGTCTGCCCATGACGCTGAAAAAATAAACATACCTAATAAGCTATCTTAAATTGCACTGCAAAACTATTTGAAGTCAGTGCCAAAATTTAGAAATATATGTTTAACTTAGCACAGCTTCATTAGTTAATAGCAATATAATTATAATTAAGAACCTACAAATTATATTATTGAACAATGATCAACCTATAAACCTGATATATTGACAACGTCTGCCCTTCACATGTCTCCCATTTGGGTTGCTTACTCACTGACAAACATCCCCACCAAGACTCATATTTTAGAAGATTTCATAGTTTGGACATCCTGCCTCGATGGTTTGCGAGTATTTTTCTAACCTAGTATGTAAATATAAAAAAAGTTTAACATTCTTCTATTGCTTGGCACCATCTTCAAGTAGTTTTGCTGTATTTATAATAATATTTTATTTAAAAGTAAATCATGAAGTTCTTTTAGGTATTATAAAATCAGGATTATATAAATATTTTGTAATAGTTACCCAATTGTAACCCAATTGAGTTATTTTTCACTTTTTAGTGCCTTTATTGTTATTTTTTTTAGTCGATTTAGTTTGTTCAAGTTGTTTTTTAGAATTCATTGTATCCTATTGAATTGCTTTATTTATAAATAAATACCTTGTATGTCTCAACAATTCTTGTTTTTAAAATGTGACATGTTTCACCGTTTCACTGACGGCATCTTCAGGCTGACATTTAACACAAATCTGCAATCTGCATACTCAATATTGAAGAACTTAAAAAATAAATTAAACACAAATAACGCTATAGCAACTACAGTAAAGCAGACAAAGGACATTCAGTTGTCATTATGAAAAACACAGATTATTGATAAGGTGCACACATTTTTTACCAACAATAACATACAACTTTTTAAAGACGATCCTACAGAAAAATAAAAAAAAACCATGAACGAAGGCTTAAACAGTTGCAAACATTTAATCAAACCAAATTAAGCAAAGCTACTCAAAACCATCAAACCCACTGCACCAAAATTCCTTACTTAAAGTACACAAACAAGATATACCAATAAGACCATTAGTAAATTTCATTAATGCCCCAACATACAAACTAGCAAAATTCTTATCTTGTATAAGTAAGAAAGAAGATAAATTTGGAAATAGTTTCAGTATTAGCAACAACTTAGATCTAATTGATAAAATAAAAAATGTATAAATAAAACATGGATACACTTTAGTATAACTTTTGACATAGCCAACCTGTATATTAATGTACCTATTAGAGAAACAATTAATATTATACAAAGTAACCTAAACAAAAACAGCAAACTAACCAAAGAAGTGATACTAAAACTAATTAACCTTCTTGAAATATGTCTCGAGCAAAATTATTTTACATTTAATAATGAAATGTATAGACAAAACAACGGCCTAGCAATGGGATCACCACTATTTGGAATAATAGCTGAGATATTTCTTAACCATATTGAAACAGAATATATAATGAACAATAACAACCGATTCCATAAAATATAATTTATTATCATAGGTGTGTAGATGATATTGTTAGGAATAGTAATAAAATTTAAATAACTATTAGGAATTAATTATAGTTTTTCTAAGTCCCAAGACAATGCACAGAAGGTAGCCAGCTATACTGAAATATATCCAAAAAGTGTTGCAACAGCTGACCTAGCTGAATCCTAGTTAGACATTAAGTTCAGTAACCTGGCAAGTTATATAGACACCCTCTGACCTAGAAAAGTGGTCAGTGGTTTAGGAGACATTATGGTGATGGCCATAGGCTCTGCTCATCGATAGACTGGAAGTTTGGAACACCCATGGAATTTGGCAGCATCTTTGGAGACTCACACACCCGGACACGGAAGCTGATATTTGGGTGACTAAACCGATGGTGTACTCCTTTTTATTAAATATAAAATATAAAACCATTCTGTTCTGGATAGATAGTAATATTCAGCTTGCTTTGTCTTGGGGTTTAGAAATTGAACTTTGATTGAATGTGTTAATATATGTAGGTAAAATTGTGATTGGATGTTTAAAGATTAGACAATTAAATTATTAGAATGCCACTGAACCACGATCGAAAGCTGTATCTTAATTTATGAACCCTTAATATCTGTAATCCCTAACAATATACTTTGTTTAATTAAAGGAGCAAACAGACAAATAAACCTATTCAGCAAATACTTAAATAATATTCACTCATCTTTAACCTTCACAACTGAAATCAAAACAAATAACAGTATTAATTACCTGGACCTTACAATTACTATAATTAATAAGAAACATTAATTCAAAATATAGTAGAGCGTCGAAAATCCGAACTAATTGGGACCAAGGGGGGTTCGGATTATCAATTTGTTCTGATTTTTGAAAATAACCAAGAAAAAGCCATTTAGGCTAAAATATATGCCCTTTAATCGATTAAAGTGGTTAAACAGTACAAGCAGTAATGTAATTACAATACAGTATGTAAGGTTACTTACATATTATGATTTAGAAGAACCTGCACGTACACAGTAGGGCCAACATGATTACACTTGTAACTCTCAATTACGGTACAGTACATAATTAAAAGTTCACTTGTACATTATAGTTAACACAAACGAAAAATTAAAAAAATACTGTACAGTACACTACTGTATATGTATGACACACTGTTATAATGATTACACAACCAGAAATGAAAAAACTTTCTGTATGTTTACTGCTAGCTCTAAAGCAGCTTATTAGAGTGACAGTGAAAATACTGACAGGCAGTCTACTGCGAGGGTGTGTGAGAGCAGGTATTAAGAAGTGTTTAATAAGAGATAATAATGTCAAACTGCGATGAACATTTTTGTAAAATTTTTAATGACGCAATAATGGAATTTACATAAACGAAAACGAAATTTTTGCAGGGGCAGCCTTAGAACGCGTTCGGATTTTTGACGTTTCGGATTATTGACGTTCAGATTATCGACGCTCTACTGTATATCGAAAACCCACACAAACAAATCACACTATACATGCTTCTTCTAACCAGCCACAATCGCATAAGAAGGGAGCATATAACAGTTTCATCAATAGAGCACTGAATACTCCTATGGAACCATCTGATTTAATAAAGGAAATTAATATAATTAAATACATAGCCCAATCCAATGTTTATGATTCATCCATTGTTGACAAATGCATTCATAGACAGACTAAGAAAACAAATAAAACACTACTAAACCTGATATAAAAAATACAAATAAATATATCACAATGCAATTCTCTCCATTGCTTGATAAACAAACCTGCAATACCTTTAAGAAACAAGGATACAACATATCTCATAGGACAGACAACAGTCTGGGTCAATTAATAAATCTGAAGGAACCGAATCTGGATAGGTATAATAATAGGGGGGGTATATAAATTAAATTATAGCGAATGCTCACAATATTACATAGGGCAAATTGGAAGAACTTTTAAACAAGATTTAAAGAACACCTGCCGAAAAGGAACCTCAACACAATCAGATCTACATTTGCTGAACACCTGATCAATAACAACTATTCCTACAAAAACATAGAAGACCACATGGAAAAACTGCAAAAAACACAGAAGGGCAGAATTATGGATGTATAGAGGAATTTGAGATTTATAAACACACCAAAAAGAGCCCAGATAATGTACTAACGACAAACTCGAAGAAACTCGAATTACACGGAATATGTAGAGGTTAAAATAAAACTACCATTTATAGTCCTCGTATAACCCCAAAAATGGAAGTTTTATTAAATATTCACTGTTTTGTACTGAACACTGAAGTACAAACGTAATTTTATATATTGTACAAAATTAAAAATTTACTTTTTAAAGAAATCATAAATGGTTTTTTGTTTAACTATACTGCAACATTTACGAGCAGCGATGTCACGCCAATGACAGAGTAATAAGCTATCGGCTTCAGTGGCTTTGGGTGTTGGTCAATGTAGCGTAGCGCACAAATATCGCATACAATATTGGACTGATTTATTTTTAGACACTCCCGGATTGGTATCGAGTGTCCTTGTAAGAGAGGGGTGGGGAATGCGGCAGTGGTGGGAAAAATTTGTTTCTATATTACTTTTGTATATTGAAGGCGCTATTTGTGGCTCTAATTAGACGGAACTTTGGATTATCGCGGCTCGCATTACCGGGACTCTACTGTAATATGATTTTTAAATCAGGTATCTGAAGGTCCAACAACATGAGATACTAGTACATGAAGAAATCTAGATAAACTAGATTGCAATTCAGTCAAGTAGTAGAACCAGCTGGAACAACATGTGGCTACTTAAAGACAATTTTATTATAATGTAAGACGTGTAAAAATGTACAAAAATAATACCATTTTAACAATTTTTATGTCGAATATGTGTTGTTAGTGCATAGTGTTTTGTGTTAAATGTCAGCCTAAATATGCCATCAGTGAAACGGTGAAACATGTCGCATTTAAAAAACAAAGATTGTTGAGACATACAAGGTATTTATTAACCATTTATCTAATAACCATTTATTTATTAGTAAAAGAAGTTAGCCTAAAGTTCTAAAAACTTGACTCAAAATTATTGAAGTTTAATTGTTTGCATTTGTTTAATTATAGGATGAGTTCCAACCTGAATCAGCTCAAGTATTCAACAAGTTTATACATCGAGCTAGACATTTACCATTTCAGACTTTATCTCAACTATTCAATGATTCAGTCTCGCTATGTCCTTCAGGAAAGTATGTACGCAAATGTTTCTGAATAATATTTTTTTAAATTTGGGAGATCAATTTGTAGTTGAGTAGAGTTTAAATTATTACTGTAAAATATTTATTTCCTTGAGGATTGTACCTACTAATGTAAGTTGAAAATCACACATTAAAAAAGTTTACTAAAAAGGAGCCTTGTCCTAATGTTTTGTTCTAACTTTATTCTGATAATAACTGTGAGATACATTCCTTAGTAATAATATCTCGTATTTATTTATAATATGATTAAATTAGTTTTCTTATTATATTTTCTTGATATATATATAAACTTAAAAATATATATCTGTAAACTCTGAGATTTAAAATAGAGTGGTGATGGTTTTACGATTATTTATAATATAGTACTCATAAAATTGAATAAGAAGCAATTATTTATATGAACAATTAAATACAAACCTTGAGTAAATTTTAATGAAAATAATTGATTTTAAAGAGACTAATTATATTTTGTCTAGGAAACACATGATTGATGCTTTGCCACATTTACGTAGCAGTGCTTCCATATCTGTTATGTCTGATGTAATAATGCAAAACACTTTGCCTCTCTCTGTTGTCAAAGAGTTCTTGTTATCAATTGCACTTCAATCAAGGTAATTTTGCAAATATATTTAGTGTTGTGTTTTTATTTTAAATCATTATACTATCCGCTTGATACATTTATAGTTATACTATACCAAATACTTGCAAATGGTTAATTTTATTTAGATAGAAAATTAAAAGTATTATGATCACAGTGTATGAACATAAGTTTAATTATCCTCTTAATTTTATTTAGATAGACAATTAAAAGTTTTATGATCACAATGTATGAACATAAGTTTAATTATC
>JAGFPH010000369.1:282923-293581 GCA_018207615.1 Philaenus spumarius
CTACCCAACTTATTTCCAAGTGCTTCTGTCCCAATCAACATCATTTCTGTAAAAGTAACAATATACAATAATTTGTTTGCATTGTCATCACCATGGGTCATCGCCGGGGTTGGCGAGCGAAGTCAGCAGGGGCAGAGCCCCTAGTCCTAAGTAAATTTATGTCAATCATTACTTTAATCACATTCCCAGTTTTTATACTCACTTTTTATTTAGATTTTAGTCACTTTTTTCACCGTTTTATAAAATTTAGTCACTTTTTTTATCTTACAAACTGTTATAAGCCCTGATGATACCTTTATAATTTTTAACGGCACATTCAGAAAAATAGAACACCTAAAGAATTATATGAATGACTTAAGTAAGTAACAATTTACAACTTTAATTTCAATTAACAATTTTAAGGTCAACAATAGACTAAGCTTTTTGGATATAACGGTTATTAAGGAGAAGGACAAATTTCTCTACAATGTGTACAGCAAACCCACAACCACTGACACCACTATACATTCTGATTCACATCACCCCATATCTCAGAAAATAGCCGCATACAACAGTATGATACACAGATTGATCACAATACCTTTTAATAAAGACAATTTTAATGAAGAACTTAAAACTATTAATTACATAGCCATGGCCAATGGTTTTAAAGGTCGCAGACTGATAAACTAATAAGCAAAAAGCGAAGGGAAATTAAAAATCCACATAAAGTCAAGAAGACATTCATTTCATGTGAATACGGTAATATATTACGAAATATAGTATTAAATAAATTTAAAAAACTGAATATTACAATGGAATTCCGGATCCAAAACAACATTAAGAAATTACTCAGCCATAAACAGGACTTACCAATAAAGTCAAAAACTGGTATTTATAAACTGAATTGTGACCAATGCAATAAATTTTATATAGACGAAACGGGAAGAGCTTTTCGTCAAAGATTTAAAGAGCATCTGCCGAAAAGAAATGTCAATGGCAATAAATCAAATTTTGCACATTTATTTCAATATATTTCCCTTTTCTACATATATGGACGTGATCGAAGAATTCAAAATATATAAAGCCTTTAAGCATGATGTGCACAGTTTAATGAACGATCAGCTAAATTTCTCTTCAAATACATTGTACTAATCCAAGATAATAATCTTAAATAAACACAGCTGCGGAGATATATATATGAGACTTCAGTCATCCTAGGGCATTGACACGATGCGCATCGAATCTTTCGCCCTAATTTATATGTTTAAGTGTTGTGTTTTGTCCGTAATATATTTTGTTAAATCTTAATGTGTTAACGATCTTGGTTGAGTTATATTAATATAAATACTCTGAAATTCATCAGTTTGAATAAGTCACGTGGTGTAACCAAAATAAATCATTGTTATATAAAACAATTGTGACTTGGTACCAAACAAACATGAGTCTTTTAGTAGAGTTATTTGGTTGTGTACTGCTTTTTCCTTAGTGGCATTTTTGGTTAGCCAAATTAGCTATTTTCTCACTTTATTTCCTTCCTTTGAAAGAAAGATAGTTTGAAAAACAAAAGTGCCATTTTGACTTTGGTCTTACCTTTATATTTAATACATCTTAATTTACATCTCCTAACTCTTTTCAAGATATTTATTGATTTCTTAATTCATAAATATGAATTCTATAAACTGTGCAATGTGCATGAGTTGGATAAATCATCTTCCCCCTTTTTAATGAGCATGATGTCACAGTGCCAAATAATCTGGTTAAGGATTAAGTGTCAAACTGTCGAATCTCTATATTTATTTGAGGATTTTTATGAATTATCTTTAATGTTATTGTTATTTTCATATTCCAGACGCCATCCTTGTGATACTGACAAAGATTTTTTGTTGAATATTTTTGTGAATCAAACTTTTGGCACAGGGCTACGTATCGCTGCTTATCTGCAAATAATGAAGTGCCCATCATACTATGTTATGAAAGGTGTTAGACAAGCATTGGAGAAAGAAGAATTTAATCAAGGTATTGTAAAAACAAATGAACTAATTACTTTGGTTCTCCAAACCAACCAGAAAGCTGGAAAATAATTACTATTATATTAAATTCAGTAGCTTTAAAGACACATAACTTGTTTTAGAAGTTCTATTTGTTTAATCATTCACTGTAAATAAAAGTTATATGGGCACTTATAAATGTAACTAATTACAATAAACCATAGATTGACCAATTGCACACTTGTTACTAAAAGTGTACTAGATATCAGTGCAGTCATTGTGAAAGAATAAAATGGGAAGAGAAGGAATGATCGAAGATTATTTAAGCCTTAGAATTTCTTGTGTTATATTTTATTTTCAAATTGAACTGACAGTTTTGAATGGTAGCTATACTATTTAAATCCTGTGTTATAAAATTAAAGTCAGAAACAGAAGCCTAATATTTTATTAAAAATATCCTTGATTAATGCGAGTATGTAAATGTAGTACCCTATATGGAACTACAAACTTTGCTGAAACTTTAATAACTAAGATTGTGCTTGTTTCAATCAAATTATCCTATGTTACTTTTTGGGATTTTTGTTACTAAATTATCTATTTAGGCTATTACTTTCATGAAGACATTCAGTGTGAAGACCTTCAAATTATACTTCTAAATGCTGCGGCACATTAATGGGGACAATACAGTACAAACTGTCAAATTCGGACTAATGTGGCGACCAGTCCGGATATGGAAATATCTGGATATAGCAAGGTTATTTATAAATAGTCAAAGGGCCCAAAACAATGAAAGCCATTTTTGTTGAATACTATGTTTAGATGTTTCAAGCGGTTTGTACTTGTATTTACTGTACAACAATGTACTATATAGGCTAACAAATTGACGTTCTGTACACAACCATAGACTATTGGTAATTAAAATTAAACAATTAAAGAAAACAGTTTACGTTGTAAAAACACAATTTTAATTAATACAGTACAGTAATTAAATATCTAAAGTATGTAGGTACAGTACTGTACTTATAAACACACTAGCTTTAAAAAAATTACCGGTAGGCCTGCAGTTCGGAACAGTAAAATATAAATTAGGTTTTACTTACAGTACCGTAAAGGAACGCTAATGGCTACATCAGTTTTTTAAAAAAGTTGTGATTTTCGGGGAGAGAGTCATTGACCGTTTCATGGTCATAGCCCGCTATGAATAGACTAGGTGCGGCATTATTCTAGCTGCAATTTTCACTTCTCCACCCCATCCGCCACACAACCAAAATACGAAAATTTGTTTGGAGATGCGTCCGGTTATGGGAGGGTCCGGTTGTGACAGTCCGGAAGTGACAGGTCATACTGTATATTTTTAATCTTCTTACTGCGGTAAAATTAAACATCTATGGTCATCCTAGGTTAAATTTAACACTGTATGCTGCTTAAACAAATGCCAGAATAAGTGATTGTGAATTCTTTTTCTTTAAGACAAAACCTCCTTTTGAACATAAGCAAATTTTGAACTGCTCGTATTGCTTTTGTTTTCCAGACAAAAGTTCAACCTGGATCGAGCCAGAGACAAAACTGCAAAGTTTCCATTTTAAATAAAGCTTAAATTCTTAGCTCTAAATTTTGATCATACTAAAATATTTGGTAGAATGTTTTGCAGTCCCATATTTCGGAGAAATATAAAATAGTGTATACAATAAACAAAATGTATTTATCAACTGTATAGTTCAAGTAACACTCTGTTGGGATTTTGTAGTGGGATCTTTTGTATGGAGTCATCTTCAAAACCAGAAGAAATCTAGCATGCCTAGCAGAGTAGAAATCCAAGCAATGCTTCAGGATCAAGAATTGAAAACCAAGTTTAATAATGATTTTAGAAAGTTTTCACGGAACTATGAGCAATCTTTTTTTTTAAATGAATATGGAATTGGTAAGTTTTTCAGGTTTTTAATTAGCTCTTATAAAATATTACAAAAATATTTATTTTTCCTTTAAGAATTTACTGTGGTATTATTACCAAGATTAATACTAGCACTTGAATCAGTTTTAATTATATCATCTACAAAACCTAAGCAGAATGTTAGATCTTGTAACTACAAACACATTGACTTGTATGAAACTAAAGTCTTAAGATCTTTGCCATCAAAATATTCTATACAAAGCTACTGGTTTCACCTGCTATGAGTTTAAAACATTATTTTATTATTTTTAATAATTGAATAGTTAGATTTTATGGGACTTTTGTGCAATAGAAATAATATGAATTATTTTATAAATTAAATGAAAATAATTTTTATTATTTGTACTGTCACAACACTTTGGCTGAGGTTAATTTTTTATTGTTTAATTTGGTGCCTAGATTGTGCCGATCTTTTCTTTATTTTAATGGGCTTTAATGGTTTTTAATGGGGGCATTCCACCAAGATTCTAGGTTGAATCATTATCATTTTAGAATATAACAGTTTTAAAATCCATTGTTTTAATACAGTTGAGTCCCGCTATTCCAAAAATCCGCCTATTCCGAACTGAGTTCAGAAAAAATACAAATTTTTTTAACATAAAAACAGGAGAAACTAAAAAGACATTCATGAAAAAAAGTACATTAATTTTTATACAAATAAGGTAAATAGAGCATAAGCGTGATGAAAACGCCTGAAACCAAATTGGAATGAAAGCTTGTTTTGTTTCCTTCAGGTTTTCCATCTATTTTGCGGGTAGGTAGCTACCGCAAAAAGCGTCCGGTGAAACGGATACCGGGTCCGTCAGAAAGAAGGAAAGATTAGATACAACAGTTAGGCACTAGTATCATCCGTTTTTCTCCTCTGTTTTCGCTATCTCGAATGAATTTTATTTTTTTCTTGAACTTTTTCAAGACAATGCGGTACTAACGGACAGATTGCGGGATGACAAAATGGACAGTTTGAACAACCTATCCCTTCCCTTCTGTTTTTAGAAGAAGACAGAATCTTAACGGAATAGAAGGAAAAACAGATGGTGTAAACCTACACTAAGGCGAGGTCAAGAGCATTTGCCGCGTCTACGTTTGATATGAGTTCAGTTTGAGCGTTTACCTCCTCCTCGCTTTTCTCCGAGCAGGTCAACGCTGTATAGAATTGACACCAGCAGATGTCCACACACTTAATTTACGCCTTAACAAGTCAATACGTTGATATTATTCATGAAATCAGCCTATTCCGAATTCCTGCTAAACCAAACAGTGTTCGGTCCCAATTAGTTCGGAATAGCGGGATTCTACTGTATACAGTATTCTCGTTTTTCTTTAATTTTTAAACTTTGACCAGATTTTAGATTTTATTATTACATATTTTGTGATCTAACCTCTTGCTGGCCTAATTTACTTTTTTTTGTAAATATTGTGTAATAAATAATAAACTTTTTGTACTTTCACAAAATCTGTATTGATCTGTGCCGACTTAGGTTTCCAGCTAAGGCATTCTCAAAGGTAACTTAGAGACTTCTTTATTTATTAATAAAGATTTTGTGAAAGTATAAAAAAGTTTATTATAATGTAATTTTACCAAGAACCCACGGTCGGTCGTTAGTATAAGTTATTTAAATATTATGTTATAAATTTCCCAAGTTATATCATTTTCCGATTTATGTTCTGTACTTACGCCATTTTGATTTAATTGTTGTTTGTAAAAATGTGAAATGTGATCAAATTCTCTTGCATAATAATCGCCCTGTGTGTTTTTGCTGTAACAAAATTCTTGTGTATAATAATTGTTTCTGGAACAGTTAATACAATAGATTTTTTTTAAATTTTGTTTTTGCATGTTGTGTGGATGTGTTTAAAATTTTTGATTGAAAGTACACTCTTCTATTGTGTTATTTTAATGCAATTATATTTTTTGGGAAAAAAAACATTTTTTGCAGTGTGATTGTCTAAGAATATAAATTGCACAACTTTTGTTTTGGTCAATATGTTCCTGGTATTTGTAATTGGTAAAAATAAAACACAACGTGGATAATTCGAAGCTGAAGGGACCAATGGAAAAATTTGAATCATCCAAAAATTCAAATTATAAAAGTAAAATTGTTTTTCGAGTTTTAGGTTCTCAAAATGTTTGAAATAAAAACTACGTTGAATATTATTTAAGGTTTTTTTCACCAATCAAAAGTAAATGATGCTTTTTTTATTATGTACAGTAAGTTTATATGAATATGTATACACTAAATTAAAGTTTAACAAAGTATTGTGAAATGTCCGATTGCCTTCTAGAATTAATTATTTTTAGGTTTGCAAAATCTTCAAGTTTGTTAAGAGAGTGAAAAACAGCATCACTTACACTGGTTTGTCCTTTAATGTACCGGCAAAATTCACACAATTGCTGAAAGGCCACATACGTTCTAGGGATTGGGGAACCTTTAACTTCAGCTTCAACTTCTTCTAAATTCGACAATTTGGCACATTTTTTGTTTTTCACTTCTGCTAAACTGTCTTGATCAGAAAGTTCTCGGCACACTTCTACTTGTTCGTCTAAATTAATGTACTCCTCAAAGGTGACGTGGTTATTTTCTTCCCATCCGATTGGTAGAGGGGGGACATCTTCTTCTAAAAGTTCACTCGGATGGTGGTGAGATTTCTTAACGAATGCAGCTTTTTTAAAACAATTTGCTATTGTTGTTTTAGTATCTTGTGACCATGCATTGTGATACAATCTTGTTGATTGAAGGATATTGATCTTCAAATTTTTTTTCCAATGAATCTGTCAAGAGCGTTTGTACAATAAGTACAAAGCCGGTAAAAATACTTAAAGTTTTTTTATAATGCCCTGATCCATTGGCAGTACAAATGAAGTCATGTTCGGGGGAAAAAAATAACCTTAATGTTGTTCATAAGTGGGATAGAGTTATGGGCAGTACAATTGTCAATAAACACGATGATTGTTCTGTTTTGTTTACAAAAGGTTTTGTCAAGATTTAGCAGCCAATATTTAAACAGCTCTGCTGTCATCAAGGTTTTATATTCGATTTATATTCGAGTGGTTTAGATTTTATGTTTTTAAAACACCTAGGATTAGCAGATTTGCCTATCATAAGTAAAGTCAATTTTTTGGTACCATCCATATTGGCTCCGACCAATAAAGTTAGTCTTTCCTTACTGTTTTTCGCTCCCCTAAGCAAACTCTGCCTTTGTTCGAACAAGGTGCCCAAATAATGGATTTTTTCTCCCAAGTTTACTTAAACCACTTTAACATACATTCATCCACTTCAGGGTTATCTGGTTCTCTGGCTCTTGTCCGATCCTTTCCATTTCCACTCACACTGCTCCATATTTTTTCTTTATTTAAAAAAAAAGTAGACACTGTGGTGGGTGCTATTGCGTACTCCTTAGCAATGTCACATTTCTTCTTAAGACTCTTCGCCACTTCACGAATAACAACAATTTTCACAAAATGTTAATATATTGTATTGAACGTGTGATTTACTCTTGAAGACGTGTGAAGACATTTTGATCACTCGCACAATCACTTTCAAAACACAAATGACTGACAGAAGCACACTACTGTAACAATAGACAGAGATTGGGCAGAGCATCGATCGACAAACTACAGTACCGGTACCTAGAGAATTCTCGGAAGGCACAATTCTTGGAAGGTGGTAGCGCTCCTAGAATTACTACACGTGTACAAACAATAGCGGCTAGGCTATGTCCTCCCCCGCTATCAACTGAATAGTGACCTATTTAGTCAGCGAACCCTTTCACAGCACAAGATTTTATTTTGAGTGTTGATAAAAACTTTGAATTGAAATTGACTTAGAATTATCCATAACTTTTTTACGTTGATGTCATATAAAGTTCAAGGGACCGAACCGAAACTTCGAATTAACGGTAATTTCGAATTAAAATTGTTCGAACTATCCAAGTTCTACAGTATTTAAATTTTTTCCATATTAGGATTAATTTTCCTACATATCGCCTCTATTTCTAATTAAAAGTTAATTGCTGGGTCAGATTCTGATAGAATTTAGTTTTCAAACATTTGTAGCGTTTAGCTTTGTGCAGTTGGTGGATACTTGAATCAAGTCTTTTTTTGCTTTTCTTCAAGTTAACTCCCCTTTAAGGTTAATGAAACTTTTGTAACCAAAGCTGGTTGGGTTAGGTAGGAGGGTAACAGATTTATTTGTGTTTCTGGCTTCCAGCTGTTGACTTTTGACGCTATAACTTATCTTCTAATTGACGTATGTATATCTTCTGATGGTAATCCGTGGAATTGAGTGAGTTTCATAAGGGCATTTTTCTTTCCTTACCATTTTTTTGGTTTTTTAAGCTTTTAATATTAGTTTTGGTTTTTAATAATTCTAAATCTGGATATGTGGTCCTTTGTTGTGTTGTTAATGTGTTAAAGATCGATATATAATTAAATGCTATTTTATAATTTGTGACTGTTGTTATAGTTATGTGGATTCTTTTCATTAGTGCAAAGTATTTCCTAATTTCTTCTAGGGTTAGGTACTTTTAATTTCTACATTGTATTCTCTTTAAAATTTGTTTTGAATCTTTTTTTTAGACTATAATGTCAGTGACACCCAAGTCCATTTGTAATCAATTATTGCTGACGCAAACCAAAGCCAAGTATACTAAATATTCTCTATCTCTAGTTGTTTTTCTTTTTTTTTTATTATTCCTAATTCATTTTTTGTATCTAAAACTTGTCAATAGGTGACCTTCAAATTAGAAAAATTAAGTGCATTTATATTTTACTGTATTTCATACTATTCATATCAGTTTAGTAAAATCAATTTAAAATCAAGTGCTAATTAACACTGAAGTATACAAAGGTAATATTACATTCCGGCTTACTCTGTGTCTTCCCTTGGGAATTTACTTCATATTTGTTAACAAGTGTGTAATACAGGAGGTACTAACTTTGTACCAGGAACATTGTAAGCAGAATTGGTTTGATATTACATCTTGGGTAACACATTTACAGACATCTATTTTCTACCTAAACATCTTACGACACAAAATTGTTCACACATATTCTGCTATCCAAGCATAAAAACTATAAGATAGTTAATCTAACAGCTCTTCCAAAACTTACCTTGAGTAAATTAAATGTATAATAACTAAATTTGCTAATGATTGCTGTTAAAACATAAAAAAGAGGAGATTTTAAAAATGGCAAAGAAAAATGAAATTAATCTGGATGCCATAATAATATAAAGTATCAGACTATAGGGAAGAAAACTTTACATTTAAATAAAATTTTACTAAAATAAAATGAATTTGAAGTCATTCACAAAGTTGAGTAATTAAATAATATGGTAGACGTTTCCTGAATTATTTCAGTAGGTATGTAGTATATAATATATTTTTAATACACAATACGTTAAATTTAAACTATGTGTACAGAATATTTTATAAGCAAATTTTATATATGTATGATATACTAATCAGAAATTTAAAAATGAGTAATTAACAAATAATTGTATAACAGTTTTAAAATAACTATATATTACACTTTTATTTGATGTTTTAAAAATGTTATCTGTGTTTTCTCTAATCATTTTCTATTTAACATATCTAAGCAAAAATTATATCTAGCAGAAACAGGTGGATGCCATCAAATATAATTTAAAGTTTAAGTTCAAATTTAATTTGTATTCCATACTAATACAAATTTGAATTATAAAATAATTTACGATGTTTAAAACTAAAAACTTTAATACCGTGCATCGTGTGAGGAGTGTTATGTTTCAGCATTAGTATTAGTAAGAATAGTTAGATTAAAATACCTTTAAAACCTGCCGAATATAAGCTTTACATAGATGTATACAAAAGGCGTAGTGTCACCATCATATTCGTTACAAAATGTAGTATTTGCGAAAAGTTCCCATTTAATTAATTTTTGCTGTAGTCATTTCAAAACCAATGCAGATCTAAACACATCTGGACTGTAAAGGGAGTAAGTTCTGTTTGGTTATAAAATCAACAATAACATATTTAATTGCTTTTATTACTGTATATACAACCATACTCAGTTATTTTTCAACAAAATTTATTTTTAGATTAAATCACTTGTTATGTCACAAAACAGGTTTCTAACTTCTTCGACGCAAAACTCCACTATCTGCAAATTATGCAATGCTTTCACACTGTCCTTCAACTATATGTCGTTTTCAAATGGCTGTACAAATTTAATAGCCATTTATTCATATAAAAAAAGGTGATGTCAATAGGAGTCAAACTATTATTTGAAACTGTCTAGCAGGCCTTGTGTCTGTGCAGCAGAATACGAACAAACGTTGTCATGCAAAATCACAATACTAGAACTTAACACGTTTAGCCTTTTGTTTTGAATGGCTCTTTTCAGCTCTCTTAAAGTTTCACAATAAACTTCACAGCCTCCATCTATAATTTCTTTGAAAGTACACCTTTTCTGTTTGAATTTAGTGTTGATTATATCCTGTTGGGGTTTTTTTTTTGTCATCTGTGAGAAGTTTATGTATAGAGTGCACCATAATGTTCTATTCATAAACTCCATAAACATTTGTTACGAGTTTTTCCAGCCTATAAGTTCTTTACCCACAGAAAAACAAATCACAGCATATAATTCACAATTGGCAGGATTTTCAATAGTAGGGGCTCTTTTGAACAAAATATGCCATGATCTTTTGGAAGATATGCCATTAATGATTTTCGAATAGCACTGCCAGATTCATACTGAG